>JAPFFP010073932.1:0-23673 GCA_026153255.1 Solanum medicagineum | reverse complement strand
AAAAGAATTTACTTCAAGTTTTTCATGCCACTCTTAATTTAGACGATTTGTAAGTTATAACCAAATAATCATCTAAAGCTTGTTTCATACCACAAGTTCGCAATGGATTTACTCACTCTAAGGTGGCTTACACAAGCTTAAGGATTAGAACTTCTTAAGCTTTACATTCTCACTAATAGATTTTCTCTATTTGGAATTAAGTGGATTGCTCTCAAGTAGATTCTTCACTTTTATGGCTAGGATGGTTAGAAATGAGAGACCCTACCTCTATTTATTCTACACATCCTTAATAAATGGTGGAGAAAATGTCTCTAGAATACTTCCCACGTTCTAGAGAGTCTCTACTCCTCTACTCTTTTCTGTACTCTTGTATAAGGTTTCACACATATTCCAGAGGCTTCCACATTCTTCTATATGCTTCCATAAGATTCTAGAGAGTTCAATACTTCTTTAGAGTTCTCCGGATCATTCTAGGAAATTCTACACTTTTCTAGAATCTTTCAATCAAGGAAGGAACCCAACAATAATATAGTAAGAACAATGAGGATTGGTCCAAAACCAAATGGTATTAATTGCATCAGGGCCTGATCACAAGGCCTTGCACCTATCAAAATCATTGAATCTACTGACATATCAGCTTTCGAGGATTGGGAAGTGTACTCAGATGAAAAAAAAGAATAGTGTTTCTATTTATTTCCATAAATAAATTGCATATAGAAAGTGTGCAGTGAAATGACCACCAAATATAGAAACAAAAATGAAACAATGATTTGTCTGATTGTAAAATTATAAAGCTTCATCAGGAAGGCATGATGTTTATACAAGGTAGCAAGAACTCACAGTGAAAGACCATCTGATATAACTTACTGAAAAAGAGGATTCAATTAAGAGTAAGGCCACCTCTGCAATAACGAACCCCAAATGTTGAACATTAGAAAATTCAATCCACAATTATTTGTGTAAGAAATTATTGTCAAGCAAATCCCAAATGTTGAACATTGAACATGTGCTTAGACTCCAGACGTGAACCTCAAATCGAACATGACTTTGCAAGCTCCACGATGGACCGATCAGAAAGGTGTTTAAACAAAAACTCTAGGAACAGATTTGATGACAGGCTTGCATCAACTTCTCTAAGCACAGTATAAATGTCTTTGCCTCCAGCATTAGCAAGTGGATGAATACTAAGGTGAGGTTCTTCCATCTACATAATTTTTTTTAGCAACAGAACTCGTAAAAACCCTATCGAGCTGATGAATAAACGTACTAACATTACTAAAACATTATCGTAACAAACAAACACAAACTACTCATATACTAAATTCATATGAGACACTTTTCCTGTCAAATCTATCGAAAAATATGGGGCTTTTAAAAGAAAGAGAGATAGGTAAAAGAAAAGGGATTACGAGATGCAAAACTGAATCCTTACAATAAATAAAGTAAAAATTCAAGTAAACAACCAACAGAACTACTATATAAATTCTCGCTGAAGTTCCATTTGAGCTAACTTATCAATATCATATTTTCGGCAATTTCAAACTATGTGCTTGTCCAAATCCACTCTAAGAAGACGTCTTCCATTACAATAGTTGCCATGCTTCACTCTTTGAGAGCCGATATTATTATAAATTTTCAATTATACTAGATTAATTTAATATTTTAAAACTATAATCTTGATATTCCAACAACTATACAAAAATTACTCTACATTACAATTTATTTCTCATATCAATACTCTATTTATTAATTATTTTACGTCCCTCTTATTTACTACTATTTATTTTGCCTTGACGAGAAACTTTTAGCACCTATACACACATCTCATATTTCAATAAGTCTACTTTTCTAAGCTACTCTCTCCGTTCTAAAATAAATATCATTCTATGAAAGGATTAGTGCCCCTAAACTTCTAGAAAACCAGGTTCAATGAACAGTACTCACGAGTCTGTGAAAGCAATAATGAAAGGAAAACAACTTATAGTAGAAAAACTCCTTGCTCAAGGAAGAAACAACCACTACCTATACTCGTAGGATTTCAACAATTTCACTAACATCAAACGAGCAATGTTCAACTTAAATTCTTTCCACACACTCAACTCTCAAGAGTCAAACCTACTATCAAGCAACAACTCTCACAAAGTAACACAAAACAACTTCTGACAATTTTTATCACTAAACAAAGACTCTAAGAAGATTGTCAAACAGACTTGAACATTCAAGAAAACCTAACTCTAGATTTTGCTTGAGTGCTCTTGCCAAGTGCCCGTGCTTTTGTTGAATGCTCTCGCCGATTTCAAATTTCAAAAGTTGTGTCTTCTAGGGTTGATGATTGTGTTTATATTGACCCCTAGAGACCTTCTATATGGGACTCCTTTATCGAGAAGGGCACGCCATTGTATTCCATAAAAGAGTCCTTTTCCTAAGTTTCTACCTTCGCCGTATCTCGTACTAATTCTGTTTCCATAAATAGCACTCCGATTTCGACTGGGACTCTGCACATATGTTGGACTTGGTTCCTCATTCTACTGTTGCTAGCTCAGTTTGTCATCATCAAAACAATATAGTCATACCTGCAAAGATTCTAACAAATTTTCCCTTTTTGATGATGGCAAACCTATATGCATATATAAGACCATTCAAAGCATAACTTCCCCTTTTTGACGTCATATAAAGACAACAAGCAGTAGCACAAGTCAAGTAACAAGAACATTAGCAAACCAGAAACCAGAAACAACAGTGAACACAAATGCACTAAAACTAAGGATATTAGTCATCTATGTATCATAGAGCAATTACGCAACATAATAAGGAAGAAAAAGATATCCATAGCAAAAAATATCAAGCAAGCACCATTGCTTGCATAAGCATCCACAATAGAAATTATACAACCCAAAAAGTTATTGTCTATACCAGAGTCAAAAAAAGGTACAACAAGGGGTTAGGAATGGCTAAGGGGGAGGAAGGGAAGGGCCTATGCCTATGAGTTTGAGAAGGGAATCTACTCGCTGATTATGATCCACCTACTGCTGAAGAAACCAGTCCTTAAGGCGAGCTACCTCTTCTTGAAGATCATCAACCATGGCCTGAAGACGAGCCCGATCAACCTGGTCTTCTCAAATATCTGGCATAAGTTGATAAATAGTGCCAGTATACTTTAGTGGAAGAGGTACAGCAGCAGCAACAGCAGGAGGGGAACACTTACACTCGAGGGTCGTGTGGCAATCTATCATGTCCTTCTTAGTCAATGCCCTCCCAGCGCCAAGGGGAACCTGAAAAGCCCTGAAGACACAGGTTAATAGGTTACCATAGGCCAGTTTATGGGGTCCCTCCGCAAGGTGAACAATACGTGCCATGTGTTGCAGAATCAACGCTAGTTAATCCATAGGCTATTAAAGGTCGATAGCATGTGCGATTCCCATATCGCGAAATGTGGCCTCATGCTTACGCTCACCCCTGGGTAATATCCCTTTATGCACCACTTTGAGCAACAACTTTAAGAATGGAAGTGTCTCCGCCTCATACACCTTGCGAGACACATTAGTGACCCTCCCCTCGGTGAATTTGGAGGTAAAGACACAACCTGTGTCCTCCAACCAAGTGCACTCCCATGAACTTTCGAGGTAGCCACATCCCACTCCACAATTGCTAGATTAGTGTAGAACTCAATGACCTCAGCCTCATAAACCAGTGTCCTAGTGTCAAAGAATAGATTGAGCCAACACTGATTGGACAATTTGGCATATAGTTGCGCCGCCACAAGATATTCATGCATCTCAAGGTGGATAACCCGTCCCCTAAGCATACCCTTTAAGCTAAAACAAACTTCCTTTCCCAATTCGTTGAAGTTTACAACTTGCTTCTTTACACGGGACGGGCAGGAAGAATAGATGGGGAACCAGGGACAGCAGTGTCTTTAGGGAAGGAGGGGACACAAATAGGAGAAGAGGGAGAGTTAGCAGCCTTACCAGGATGGGTCTTCTTTCGACCGAATGATGGACCAGGGTGTCTAGCACATATTTTTTGCTCCTGGTAAGGACCACGAGAATGAGAAACAGAGGGTCGGGGTGACGATGATGAGGGGGGTGAACAATGAAGGATACTGCACTAGACTTTAGCTAAGGGAATGTCATCCTGAGAGTCATTGGGCTCGGGTGCAAATGGTGTCGCCGTGAAAGAAGGGGTGATGGAATGCAGTGGGGAGCCAGGCGGAGGCGACACGACCTAAACTAGGGGTGTGTCAGTGGAGGAAGATGACGGCTCATCAATAAGGCATCAACCAGAGGATGTGGATCAAGAATAGGCAGGTCGACAACCGTTCGATAGGGTTTGGACAAAGAAGGTCATGGTTGATAGTAGGGCAAGTCTGGGGACGGTGAGAGGGAAAACGAGGGGGTTCAGTTGTAGTGGCTGATGGTGAGGACGATGGCAGAGACTGATTGTGGAAGGAGCGTGACGAGTGTAATTCCTCCTGTGAGAAATCCTGCGGTGGTGAGGGAGCAGTGGCATTAGAATCGGTGTCCAAGTAGTCCACAAGAGATGCCATTTGGGAGTTTTCTTGTGGAAGGGTTTTGCAAGGTTGAAAATTAGGGTTTGTAAGTAGTGCTAAGCAAATGGGTGATATATGATGAAGTTGGAGAAAGCACCGGGATGGGACTGAAGGGACGTGTACTGACACTGCAACCAGCGCAACTCTTAGGATTCCAAGAGATGGTGATCATTCTACATTTTGAAGTAATAACCCTTCCCGCCAAGTAGAGAACCAGATAAAAGGAACTAGGTAAGAGAAGGCTACCTACAACTTTTTGCAGGATATGTATTCATTCAAATTAGGGAAGCTGTGTAGCAAGTGCATACCTGATAAATCAGCATGTGAGGATCAGTTCCCCCTGACTTGATGCCTTACTCTAGTAATAGACACTAAGGAAAATATCAGCAGTTCCCAGCTTTGTGTGTCCACCAGCATTTTTCTTGGAAGGAAGCCTACCAATTTGGTCATGGTAGAATGGTTGTACAGTGCTCAAGGTACAATATAAGAGACATTAAGGGGAGAAGCTAAAACTCCTTGATTAACCCTAGATGAAGACAATTTAGCTCAAACTTCTCCCTTCTTAGGGCTTTGGTGAATATATCAGCAACCTAGTCCTCGATTTTACAATAAACCATTTCAATAAGTCCTTTCTCCATATTATCCCTTAAGAAGTGATGCCTCACATTAATATGTTTGGTACGTTTGTGCTGAACCAAGTTCTTCGCTATATTTATAGCACTCATATTGTCATACATGATGGGAATGCTTCAATTTAGATCCCAAAGTCTACAATGCATTGTTTGATCCATAAGAGTTGAGCATAGCAGGAGCTCGCAACAACATATTCAGCTTCAGCTGTTGACAAGGCAATGAAGTTCTATTTCTTGGTAGCCCATGAGACAAGATAGGATCCCAGGAAGTGCGCCATTCCCGAGGTGCTCTTCCTATCTACAGAACATCCTACATAATCAGCATCACCAACAAGATCAAAGGAGGACCCAGTTGGATACCAGAGAACCAGGTCCAGGGAACCTTTTAAGTAGCATAGAATCAGTTTAATAGCTTTGAGATGGGATTCCTTGGGCTTTGCCTAAAACCACGTAACATCTCCACACAAAAGATGATATCTGGTCTACTAGCAGTTAAGTATAGAAGTGATCCAGTCATGCCTTTGTACTTGGTTTCATCCACCGCCATACCTGCTATATCCTTATCAAGCTTTGTAGTGGTGGCCATGGGAGTATCACTTGCTTTGGCATCCTGGATCCCAAACTTTATGATGAGCTCCTTGATGTATTTCTACTGATGAATACATGTACCCGCTTGTCCTTGATGTATCTGGAGTCCTAAGAAGAAATTAAGTTCTCCCATCATACTCATCTCGAACTCGCTCCTCATGAGTATTGCAAATTCTTCCCCTAGGGATGCTTCTGTTCACCCAAAGATGATGTCATAGACATAGACCTGAACAATGAGTACATGTCAACTCCCTTTCTTCAAGAATAGGGTCTTGTCAATTATTCCTTTTGAGTACCTATGATTCAGCATAAAGCTAGACAACCAGTCATAACAAGCTCTAGGAGCCTGTTTAAGTCCATAGAGAGCTTTGTCAAGTTTGTAAACATGGTCAGGAATTTCATCGATTTTGATGTCAGGGGGTTGTTTAACGTACACTTCTTCCTACAGATACCCATTGAGGAAAGCGCTTTTAATGTCTATTTGATATAGCTAGAATTCCCTGTGAGCTGCAAAAGCTATAAGTATTCGAATGGCTTCAATGCGAGCAACAGGAGCAAAGTTCTCATCATAGTCGATACCCTCCTCTTGATTAAACCCTTGCATACTAGTCTGGCCTTATTCCTAGTGACCATTGTTTGTTCATCTAGCTTGTTCCTGAAGGCCCATTTTGTTCCAATGATAGTTCGATGTTCATGAGGGGGCACCAGGTGCCACACCTTCCTTCCCTCAAACTATAGGAGTTCTTCCTTCATAGTGGCTATCCACTCTTCATCAAGCAATGCTTCTTTAACATTTTTTGATTCAACCAGGGACACGTATAGAGAGAAGGCATACATGTTTCAGAGCTTTGATCTGGTGGAGATTCCTGAGTTGAGAGGGGTCAGTAGATTATCAAGAGGATAAGAGCTCTTGTGTTTCCAATTGTGTCCTGCATCTTTAGGCACAGAACTGGTTCTGATTGAATCAGAGGGAACAGGTTAACCTAGGTGAGGCATCCCTAATGAACTATCTCCATTCTGAGAAGCGATTGTTATAGGAGGTGACACCACTCTCTCCCCATCACCTAAAGTCAATGATCTTGGTCTACTTCCCTGCTTCCTATCGTCCTTACCCTGAGCACATACTCCACACACTTGATCTTCATTGATTTTTCCTTCAGGCAGTCCCAGAACTAGTTCCTTGAGGATCAATTTATTGATTGTAAGAAAACTAGCATGTCCTAGCCTTTTTTGCCATAGTGAAGATGCATCACTCATGGCGCTCAAACACTTTATCTCTGTTTGACACGGACCATTGATATCCACCTTGTACACATTCTTGTGTCTCTTCCCCCTTAGGATCATCCTCTTGGATACTATATTTTTCACCTTGCATTCTATTGCAGTAAAGAGTACATCGTATCCTTTGCCACACATTTGGGAAACGCTTAGAAGGTTATGTTTCAAACTCTCCATGTAGTACACATTTTCAATGCATTGGGACATAGATGGTCCCACCTTTTCCAATACCTTTAATTTAACCTTGTTTTCCATTTCGAAAACTTATGTTTCCACCCTGAAAGTCACTTAGTGGAAAGAAGTTACGTTTGTTGCCCATCATGTGCCTGGAGCATGTGCTATCCAAGTACCACTACTTTCATTTTCATTCTACTTATACCTACACAATTAGCATAGGTGAGATTTTGGTACCCAGATCCACTTGGGTCCTTTTTGATTGTAAAAAGGGTGAATGAGAACCCTTTTTGCCCAGGTAGGAAGATCCCTATTGGATCTTCTAGATCTGGTGGGTTTGGTAGTACATCTACCTTCATCACTAAACCAGTAAGATATAGGAGGGTGTCTACTGCCTAACTGGTTCTTGTTAGTTGTAAGGGTGGTATCTTTCTTCATTATCAAAAAAATTAAACCTGGGGGGATATCTTCTTCCTGGCTTATTCCTGAGGGTATTTTCTACTGGTTCTATTTCTATTACTCCTATGAGAATACCTTTGTCCTATTCCCCTTCTTGGATTACCCCTTTCATGGTTTTTGTTAATGTAAAAGATGTTATTGTTGAGGGCTTTGGCATTTTTATTGCAGTTCTCTCTCAAATGTCCGGACATCCCACACAAGGTGCACAGAACACCATGATCTATTTCCTGATTCTTGGGTTCCTTGATTTTGAACCTAATCCCATACTTGGTAGTGGTTTGACTTTGCTGCATATCATCGAGCATAGCAGAGGAATTGGTCCACTTCATAGTGTGCTCTAATTTATCTTTAGTCTGGTCGAAATCTTTCAAGAGAACCTCATTCTTATAACTCATGTCGCCTAACTCTTCTCCTAGCTTCTCAACCTTTTCTTCCAGATCAGATTAGGTCACACTCATGACATTTTTCTCTTTCCTAGAGGACTTATAAGCACCATCAATATCCAACTATAGTTGTTGATTGACGTTCTCAAGGTCGACATTCTTAGTTCTTAGCTAAGCATAGTCTTCTAGAAGAAGGTCCTTAGAGTTACATATGGCCAGATAGGCTTCAATCATGACCTGTGATAGGGACTCAAGCATTTTCTTGGAATAAGTATGAATATTAGCTTTAGCTTGTTCAATACTTACCTTGGTATCTAGTAGAGCACTGTCCTAATCATGAGAACCTGCTCTAGCCATTAATGCCAGATTCTCCTGCCCAGTTTCAGCTTTATCTGCATTGGGATCAGCAGCTTCTGTTATTTGTTCCTTGCCTCCTTCATCATCAGATTTATCCATGGCGATGAGAGCAAGGAAGTCATATTTTTTTTAGGTTCCTCGACTGCCATAAAAGATTGATCCTTAGGAGTCTCATCATCTGATTCTTCACCCGGATTGCCAGATAGCACCGCTAATGCTCTTTATATAGAAATATCCACTTCCTGACTCGTCATGCTTCTGTCTTTGTGAATATGAGGTTCAACTTGGTTTCTTTAGGCTTCTCTGGATTGTTCTTCTTGTACTCAAGTGCCTAAAGTAGATAGAACTTGATAAAGTGGTCGAGGCTACCACACTTGTGGCATAATTGTTCCCTTAGATCTTTCTCAGTTGTTCGTTAAGTGGTTCTTCTTTGTCCAGCATTTCCTCTTCTCAGCACCTATTGGAACTTCTTGGTGATCAATGCTATGTTTTCTTCTTCATAGTCCTCCTTCTTCGTGGCTTTCAAAACCAGGTTCTTGTCCTTTTTCTTATTGTTGAGCTTCTTCTCCTGATTCTTCTTGAATTCATAAGTGACAAGAGTTCCCATCAGCTGATCCATAGTCATGGTTTCCAGATCCTTGACTTCAATTATAGCTTCAACCTTGCTTTTCTAGGATTCAGGTAACACACTTAGCAGCTTTCGAATGGTATTCCCTGTGGGATGACTTCTCCCAAGGAGTAGATTTTTCATTGACAATAGCGGAGAACTTGGTTTCCATCGCATGTATTTTCTCGCCTTTATGCATTCTGAATAACACATACTGTCAATTGAGATTATCAATCTTATCCTTTTTCACCTGAGAGGTATCTTCGGGAACAACTTCCAGAGTATCCCAGATCAATTTAGCATCTTGGCATGATGATATCCTGTTATATTAGCTGGGACCGATATCGCACAGTAAGATCTTCTTACCCTTGGCATTATTTTGAATGGCAATTTTGTCAGTATCATTCCATTCACTGCGTTGCTTAGGTACCCTTGGAGCACCCTCAGTAGAGGCATTATTCATTGGAATAGTTGCTCCGCTGAGTGCCACATTCCAAAGATCAGGATGTTCACCCTCAATATGATTCATCATTCTAGTTTTCCACCAATCATAATATTGTCTGTCGAACAGCGGTGGTCTGGACTAAGAATCTCCTTCTTGTGCCGTAGGTGGGGCTGCTATTATCTTTTCGACGTAGTTAGCCTTGTTTCGAAAAGACCCGCTCTGATACCAATTGAAAGGATTAGTTCCCATAAACATCTAGTGAACTAGTCCAATGACAGTACTAACGAGTTAGCGAAGTAGTAATGAAAGCCAAACAATTTATACTAGAAAAACTCCTTGCTCAAAGGAGAAACAAGCACTACCTATACTCGTAGGATTTCAATAACTTCACTAACTTCAAAAGAGCAATGTTGTAATACCCTGTGGAATTACAAAAATGCCCCTAAAATGTATCGTGCACACAACGCCTCTTCCAAAGATTCAATGGGAAATTTGAGACCGGATTTGCGATCAGCGTGGAAAATCCAGTCACAAAATGGTCTTGACCCGATTTAAGAGCAATTGGGTCAAAAAATGAATTTCTAAAATTTTCCAAAAGAGTGAGGAATCCGCACCCCTAGCGTGACGCAGAGGGGTTGCGGGCTTACACTTACTTGTTTTTATAAATTTTTGACGGGAATTTAGTTTGCCAAAAAAATTCAAAAATGTACTGGTCTGCGACGCCCATCTGTTTTTTAAAATTTTTCTGTTAATTACAGGAAGGGTACTTTGGCTTTTACCAACCCATTTATAAGTCGTTTTAACCCCTTTAATTCATGTGAAGGGTTCCAAGAACCCATATTTTTTCAAGTCTAAACGTGCTTTCTAAGAGATGAGAAGAAGAAAGAGCTGAGGGTTTCAAGTGAGGTCACAATCCTTTGAAGAAGACTTGGTAATTCTTCACATCAGGTATGTAAAGGCTACCCAAAACATGGGATTGTTCTTCCATGTGCCCTAATATATAGATTAGGTTGGTAGTTGATAGTTGATAGGTTATGGGTTGAGTTTCTTGAGGAATTTCTCGATATTTATCTTTAATTCTTACGTATTATTTCAAATTGATGATCATCATACTTTATATTACTGATTACATATGTTATTGACTTATTTTATGCTCAATCTATATAGCTTTCCCTATTTAAGACATCAATAATGAACTTAGGGTGATGTTTAGAGCCTTGACTGTATATAGATGTGTTGAGTTTTGGGGTCTGGGTCTTGAGGTGAGTATTGTGATGGTTGAAGTAGATGAAGTTGATATTCTTGAGGTTCAATGACATTGAGTGAGATTTTGAGAGAAGAATCGATTTCTTGAGTTGATGGAAAGATAGATGAGATGAGGTCCCTACCTGAGAGGGGAGTTGGTTGTATAACCATCCTGACATTGATAAACTTATGAGCATATCGAGTCCTAGGAGGAGTATTAGCACCGAAATAAGTAAGAGTGAGTCCCACTCGCACCCATTAACTACGTGGCCAGCGTAGGTGAGGATTGGACCATGAACACTAATGTGTCCTTTGTCCCGCAGAGGACGTGATAGACTCCTTCGAGATCCCTGACAGACTCGTCCTTTACCCAGGCAAGGTACTGAATATATGTGGCAATGACATCTCTTCGTTGTATCATACCAGGCTCATAAATGGTGGTTGTCAGTTAAGAAACTCCCAAATAGGTTCCTTGTTGATAACACACTGAGGTTGATGTGATTTTGTCATGTTTTAATGGATGGCAAGGAGATAGAGCCCTGTCATTTACTCTAAGTTGAGGATGAGTGATTAATGAACTAATGTCATATATACTGTTTACTTTAGCCCATTATGCATATGGTACATTCCACGTACTAACGACCCTTTAGCGCTGCATCGTTTTATGATGCAGATTCTGTAGACAGAGGACTTCAGCAGGCTAATTGTTGAGGTTCACAGATTTCCAAACAGAGACTTTTGTGAATTCTCCCTTGCTTTTGGGGGATATGTTTATCTTTTCATTTTCTCTTGATTATTTCATTAAACTGTGGTAGCCATGGCCTATCATGGTATCTCCTTAGAGGATAGCTATAGAGGTTTCATAAACATAAACAGTTGATTGTTGATGTCAGGATTGATTATTTCCCATTTCCTTTCTATTGAGATACTTCTTCTATACTTTATATGATAGCAGTTGTGATAGCCACTGATAATCTGTTATCCTCTTTATATCTTCCACATATGAGTTGATTGAAAGAATGCAATGAGACTAGGTGGTTCATCTGAGGGCTAGTGATAGTCTCCGAGTGCCAATTATGTCTAGGGCATCCTCTCGGGGCATGACAAACTTAGTATCAGAGCACAAAGTTCAAGTGTCCTAGGGAGTCTATGAAGTCATGTCTAGTAGAGTCTTGTTTATGGGTGTGTTGTACACCACACTTCATAAGTAAGAGGCTATGGGACATTAGGAAGTGTTACCCTTCTTCTATGATCTGATTCGTGCGATAGAGTTTAACCCTATGGAAACCCCATTTAACTCGTGCGCCATGCGTTTACAGAAAATGCCGCCCAAGAGAACAGTCACTCAAAGAGATGTCGCAGACCCAGCTGCTGAGAATGCTCAACCAAAGGTCGCGATTCAGCCAGAGGTTAGGAGACGAGGACGGCCTACTAGGACTACTGAGGTCCCACGAGTGCCCTAGCTAGCTCTTATTAGCGAGGAAGAATTTGGGGGAGCCATCACCATGCTGACACAATTGGTGGCCTCCCAGGGAAACAATCATGGTTCACAAGCTCCCAGCTTACAGGATCTCTCGGCTGCAACCCGACTCAGATACTTTTTGAGGATGAACCCTCCAGTATATACGAGGTCGAAGGAGGAAGAGGACCTACAGAACTTCACTGATGAGATGTATAAGTTTCTGAAGGTGATGCATACTGATGAGATTGAAGGAGTCGAGCTTGCCTCCTACAAACTGAAGGATGTTGCTAATGTATGGTACAACCAGTGGTAGGAGAGTAGAGGTGAGAGTGCGGAACCTGCAGCCTAGGATGAGTTTGAGATAGCTTTTCTTCACCACTTCTTTCCTCAAGAGTTGAGGAAGGCGAAGGTGGATGAGTTTGTGAATCTGAAACAGGGAGGGATGACCATGAAAGAGTACAAACTCAAGTTCATTAAGCTGTCCAGGTATGCTCCAAAGATGGTGAAAGACATAAGGGCGAGGATGAGGAAGTTCGTGTCTAGTCTAGGCAGACATGTACAAAAAGAGTGTAAGGCAGCTTTACTGATTCTGGGCATGGACATCTCCAGACATATGGTGTGTGCCCAGCAGAGAGAGGAGGATAGAAAGATAGAGAAGATCAGATGAACAGAAAGGCTAAATCAGCGTGACATGAGCCTAGCCCACAGAGACAGAATAAGGGTGACAAGTCCTATTTTTAGAGGAGATCATCCATCCTGCACTGTCTCTAGCAAGTGCGCTCGTGCAACCAAACAGTTAAGATTAGAAAACACAGGGTTATCAAAATTTCAGGGCTTCGGGTGCCCAATCTTAGCCTTGTGTAACCCAAGGTATGAGGGGAAAGCCACTTTGTGGCAAGTGTGGTAAACTTCATCTGTGTGAATGTCGTGTGGGCAAGGATATTTGTTATTCATACGGATACGTTGAAGTCAATCTCGCGTGGGCAAGGATGTTTGTTATTCATGCGGACAGGCTAGTCACTTCATTTTGAGCGTCCAAAGAGGAGGCGAGGTGAGGGGAGCAGCAGAGCGCAGTCTTCCATAGCACCCCCAGCAAGCAACCAACAGAGGGGTACTATTACTAGTACAGGAAGTGGGATGAACCACCTTTATGCTATGGGTAATTGACTAGATCAGGAGGTTGCACCAAATGTTGTCACGGGTATGCTTCGAGTCTTTACCTTTGATTGTTATGTGTTACTTGATCCGGGTGCCACTTTGTCTTTTGTGACCCCCTATTTGGCTAGTAAGTTTGGGATTATTTTTTTAGTGTTTTCTTAAACCTTTCCCTATTTCTACTCCTACTAGTGAGTCTATCGTAGCTGAGAGAGTCTACAGGGATTGTGTAGTGTTTATTTATCATAGAGACGTCTTAGCTGACTTGGTAGATTCGGAGATGGTTGATTTCGATGTAACAATAGGCATGGATTGGCTTCACATCTGTTATACTTCTGTTGACTGTAGAAATCGAATTGTTGATTTTCAATTTCCTAATAGCGTATCTTATAGTGGAAGGAAGTTCAGTTGCACCTAAAGACAAATTTATTTCTTATCTTAGAGATAGAAAGTTGATTTCCAAAGGTTGTATTTACCACCTTGTGAGAGTTAAGTCTGATGATGTTGGACCTACTACTCTTGAGTCCGTCCCTATTGTAAATGAGTTTCCTGAGGTGTTTCTTGATGATCTTCCTAGAGTCTGTCATGATAGGCAGATTGACTTCGTGATTGATGCCTTTCCTGAGACCAAGCCCATTTCAATTCCACCTAATAGAATGGCCCCCACAGAGTTGAAAGAATTGAAAGAACAGTTGAAAGACCTACTAGAGAAAGGTTTCATAAGGCCTAGTGTCTCACCTTGGGGTGCTCCTGTCCTATTCGTGCGTAAGAAAGATGGGTCTCTCGGAATGTGTATACATTACTGACGGTTGAACAAAGTCACTATAAAGAACAAATATCCACTTCCCAGGATAGATTATCTATTGACCAACTTCAGGGTGCTACTTGTTTCTCCAAGATAGACCTCAAATCGGGTTACCATCAGTTGAAGGTGAGGGAAAGCGATATTCCAAAGACAGCCTTTAGGACACGGTATCAGGTTGACAATGCACCTTCAGCTTTCATGGACTCGATCAACAGGGTATTCAGACCATATCTTGGTATGTTCATGATTGCGTTTATCGATGACATTCTGGTATATTCTAAGGATGAAGGGGAACATGTTAATCACCTTAGAGTGATTTTGCAAACGCTCAAAGATCATGAGCTGTATGTGAAATTCTTAAAGTGTGAGTTTTTACTCAAGTTTGTGGCTTTCTTAGGCTATGTTGTTTTAGGAGATGGTATTCGGGTAGATATGCAAAAAATTGAAATGGTCAAGAATTGGCCGAGACCAACTTCTCCAATAGAAATAAGAAGCTTCTTGGGTTTACCAAGCTACTATTATAGATTTGCTGAAGGCTTCTCTTCTCTGTTAGCCCCATTGACTAAGCTAACTCAGAAGAAAGCCAAGTTTTAGTGATCTGAGGCATGTGAAAAGAGTTTTCAAGAATTTCATACTAGATTGACTACAGCACCACTACTGAACTTGCAAGACGGGACAGGGGACTTCATGGTGTATTGTGATATTTCCCAAGTGGGATTGGGTTGTGTACTTATGCAGAAAGGGAAGGTGATAGCATATGCTTCTAGATAACTTAAGATCCATGAGAAGAACTATCCGACTCATGATCTTGAGTTGGCAGCAGTGGTGTTCGCATTTAAAATATGGCGTCACTACTTGTATGGAGTGCTTGTGGACGTGTTCAATTACCACAAGAGTTTGCAGTACGTGTTCAGCCAGAAAGAGCTCAACCTGCGTCAGAGAAGATGGCTGGAGTTTCTCAAGGATTATGATATGAGCATTCTCTACCACCCAGGTAAGGCTAACATTGTTGCTGATGCTCTTAGCAGGATGTCTATGGATAGCACTGCCCATGTGGAGGAAGGAAAGAGAGAACTAGCTATGAAAGTGCATAGATTGGCTCGACTGGGAGCAACTTGAGTAGAACAACGAAGGTGGGGTCAATGTTCAAAATAGTTCTGCTTCATCCTTAGTGTCGGAGGTGAAAGGGAAGCAAGAAGACCCTGTCTTGTTCCAATTGAAAGAAGTGGTTCACAAGCAGAAGGTGATGGTTTTCTCCAAAGGGGGAGATGGGTTGTTGAGGTATCAAGGAACATTGTGCGTGCCCAATGTTGATGGTGTTAGAGATAGGATCATGGTCGAAGATCATAGATCCAGATATTCCATTCACCCTAGTTCAACTAAGATGTACCACAACTTGAGGGAAGTCTATTGGTGGAATGGGATGAAGAAAGACATTGCTGAATTTGTCTCTAAGTGCCCCAATTGTCAACAGGTTAAGGTTAAACATCAGAGACCGTGTGGGTTAGCTCAGAACTTTGAAATTCCAGAATGGAAGTGGGAGATGATCAACATGGCTTTCATCACCAGCTTACCAAGATCCCGAAAGAAGCATGATTTGATTTGGGTGATTGTTGATAGGATGACGAAATCAGCCACTTCTTGGTAGACATCTTATATGGCTGAGGAGTATGCCTGACTGTATCTTCATGAGATTTTGAGGTTTCATGGGGTTCCCTTGTCCATCATCTCGAACAGAGAAGCTCAATTCACCTCTTAATTTTGGAGATCTTTCCAGAAGGAATTGGGTACAAAAGTGAATTTGAGCAAAGCTTTTCATCCTCAGATAGATGGACAGGCAGAATGCACCATTCAGACTTTGGAGGATATGTTGGAAGCGTGTGTCATCGACTTCAAAGGAAATTGGGATGATCATCTATCGTTGATTTAGTTTGCGTACGATAATAACCATCATGTCAGCATTTAGATGGCCCCTTATGAGGCACTATATGGGAGGAGATGTAGATCACCAATTGGCTGGTTCGAGGTTGGTGAAGCGGAGTTGATCAGACCAGATCTTGTCTACCAGTCTATGGAGAAGGTGAAAGTCATCAAAGAAAGGTTGAAGACAACCCTGAGTCATCAGAAGTCATATACGAATGTGAGAAGAAAAGGCTTGGAATTTGAGATGTATGATTGGATATACTTGAAGGTGTCACCCATGAAAGGTGTCATGAGGTTCAGAAAGAAGGGAAAGTTGAGTCCATATTATATCTGACCATACCAGATTGTAAGAAGGATTGGGAAAGTTGTTTATGAGCTAGACTTGCCTTCCAAGCTAGATGGAGTTCACTTGGTGTTCCATGTGTCAATGTTAAAGAAGTGTTTGGGGGATCCTGCCTTAGCGATTCCTGTGGAGAGTACGATAGTGAAGGATAGTCTATCTTATGAAGAAATTCCAGTCCAGATCCTTGACCGATAAGTTCGTAAGCTGAGGAATAAAGAGATGGCCTCCGTTAAAGCCCTATAGAGGAATCAATTCGTTGAGGAAGCTATGTAGGAAGCTGAGGATAATGTTGAAGTAAATGTCGTTATCCTTAACGTTATTGAATGTCTCTTTTCATTGAGATGACGCATTAATCCAATTCTATTCCCAAGTCTAAGACAGAGATAGATAGGTGATGGACAGTTGAGAGATCGAGTGCTCCCGAGTGTGGAATGAGATGAGTTTTGAACACATTCGTACTTCATTCTACTTTTACTAATCATTCAAGGACGAATGATCCCAAGGAGGAGATGATGTACACCCCATGAAATTATCGGAACGCCCCTTAAATGTATCATGCGCACAAAGCATCTTCCAAAGCTCCGATGGAAAATCTGAGACCGGATTTGCGATCAGAAAATAGTCTCGACCTGATTTAAGAGCAACCGGGTCAAAAAATAACATTCTAAAATTTTCCAAAACAATAAGGAATCCACGTCCCTGGCTCAATACGAAGGGGCCGCGAACTTACACTTATTTGTTTTATAAATTTTTGATGGGAATTTAATTTCCTGAAAAATTTTGAAAATATACTGGTACGCGGACCAGTACATTAATTTTTAAAAATTTTCTTTTAATTATGGGAAGGGTACTTTGGGTACTTCCAACCCATTTTTAAGTCTCAAAGCACGTTTTAACCCCTTTAATTCATGCGAAGGGTTCTAAGAACACATATTTTTTTAAGTCTAAACGTCCTTTTTGAGAGAGGAGAAGAAGAAAGAGATGAGGGTTTCAAGTGAGGTCACAATCCTTTGAAGAAGACTTGGTGATTCTTCACTCCAGGTATGTAAAGGCTACCCAAAACATGGGTTTGTTCTTCCATGTGCCCCAATGTATAGATTAGGTTGGTAATTGATAGTTGATAGGTTACAGGTTGACTTTCTTGAGGAATTTCTTGATATTTATCTTTAATTCTTAAGTATTATTTCAAATTGATGATCATCACACTTTAAATTACTGAATGCATGTATTATTGACTGATTTTATGCTCATTTTATATAACTTTCCCTGTTTAAGACAACAATAATGAACTATGGGTGATGTATAGAGCCTTGACTGTATATGGATTTGTTGAGCTCTGGTGTCTGAGTCTTGAGGTGAGTATTGTGATGGTTGGAGTAGATGAAGTTGATATTCTTGAGGTTTAAATGAGATTGAGAGTTTGAAAGAATAATCGATTTCTTGAGTTAATAGAATGATAGAAGAGATTAGGTCCCTGCATGAGAGGGGGGTTAGTTGTATAACCAGCCTGACATTGATAGACTTATAAGCATATCGAGTCCTGGGAGTATTAGCACTGAAATGGGTAAGAGTGGGTCCCACTCATACCCATTAACTATGTGGCCAGCGTAGGTGAGGATTAGACCGTGAACACGGATGTTTCTTTTGTCCCACAGAGGACTTGACAGACTTCTTTGGGATTCTTGACAGACTCGTCCTTTACCCTGGTAAGATACTGTTTGGATGTGGCAATGATATCTCTTCATTGTATCATCACTAGCTCATAGGTGGTGGTTGTCAGTTATAGAAACTCCCAGATAGGTTCCTTGTTGATAGATCTCCGAGGTTGATGTGATTTTATGATGTCTTGATGGATGGTAAGGAGATAGAGCCCTATCCTTTACTCTAAGTTGAGGATGAGTGATTGATGAACTAATGTCATATATATTGTTTACTTTAGCCTATTTTACATACGGTACATTCCACGTACTAACGCCCCTTTGGCGCTGCATCGTTTTATGATATAGATTCTGTAGACAGAGGACTTCAGCAGGCTAATCGTTGAGGTTTGCTGTCACGACGCGGACCTAGGGTCTAGATGTGACACGGCGTATGGGAACCCGAGAGTCCCCAAATAAGCGTCAAGATACCAAAACTCACATCATCGGTTCGGAAGCATAATCAACAATCAACACATAGTTCTAAGGGACGGGAAAGTAGGACTCAAGCTATGGGGCGTCATGGGGAAAGGGTCAACATGAGTTCACATAACACATAGCGCAAAAATACTAAGGAGCGGTACATAGGACTCACGCTATGGGGACAATTCGGGTCTTAGGATCTTTCCATCAACATGAGAGCAAGGCACATATCGGTACTTAAAGATAACCATATACATAACATAGACTTAACCGTAACACATAACATATAGCGTGAAGAGGCTTACAAGGTGTCCAACAATGCCTCTACATAGATGGGTCGGGGGCCAAGACATACCCCGGGCTCACCCTCAAATGTATAAGGAGAAGTAAGTAACATAGGTAGATAGATGGTGGTGCGTCCTTGAAAGACAGGACTCACCACTACAAGTAAATCCGAAATCCAAGATAAACGTCAAATGGTGGATGGTCAAAGTCCTCGGTCCCTACGTGGTAAAATCATGTAGGCAAGAGTATGCGTTAGTACATATGAATGTACTAAGTATGCGGGGTGCGATGCATGTAACTTACTAAAACCTGCATATCAACGTTAAATGACAAGGCACATGATATCGAAAGAGCTGAATATCAAAGAATGTAATATAACGAGATTCTATGAAAGTCATGATGCATGAAATGCAAATGACGCACTTGTTTATATATATATTGGGGATGTGACCTGAACCGACATAAGTAAGACCAAGCGGGATATTACTTGGAATCCCGATGAAATCCCTTCATTGGTAAAGAGGTGATCTACTTTCCAAGGGTAGACCATACTTCACCTTACGAGACAACTCCCTCTTCGAATGAAGTAACCTTCCTTACGGGACAGCTTCCTCTTAGGATAGGATTTTCACAAATCAGAATTCAAATCATTCCTTCTCCTTACGAGACAACTCCCTCTTCGGAGTGGTAACCTATTCTAGGCACATAGTTCAAGGAAAGGGAGAGGGCCCTTGGGGATATCCCTAACACCCCCAATCCATCGGTGCTAAGTCGTCATCCCACAAAAATAAATATATATATATATATATATTCAAACGACGTAAATCATTTTCGAAACGATCTCAATGCATTCTTAGGCTTAAAGGACAAAATATAATTTCATAATCTTTATACTCATGCATAGGAATAGCCCATTCATATACGAAATGGTGCAAGTACCCAAAATGCTCAAAGAGCCAAAATCAAAGACATATATGTGATCACAATATTGCCATAACCAACATTTTTCAAAACTCATATCACAGAACATAATTGGGATTAACCCATAACATAATTTCTCAAAATGATCCATTTACATGAATGCATATGAATAGACAATGAGATAATGGCATGAGTAATTAGGATTCAATCAAAAATCAAGAATATAATATGAAGTTTAATCGAAAATATAATTAAATCCACATTTAAATTCATATTGTAATTATCCATGCATTTAGAAGTCTTAAAGGGGACTTTCATACTTGAAATTCCATAAACCCCAAAGAAAATCCTCATGTAATAGTTTAAATCACATTAAAATCGTCAAATAAACACTACCCATGCATAATTAGAATTTTAGGATTCATAATCTTCAAAAGCCTGAACTTAAAGGAACTAGAAATCCATGAGATTTCTTAAAAATAATTTTGGGTCTCCTTGATTGAAAGGAAGTCAAGGATCAACCAACATACCTTAGACTTTAAGTTCCTTGAAATTGAGTTGAGAAAGAATGGAAGCTTGAAAGTGGGTCTTGGAATCTAAACTTGTTCTTGAGTTTCCTTGAAATTGGGATTGGGGTCTTGGTGGAGGCTCTTGAGAGAATTGAGGGTGTCTTTTAGATGAAAGTAATGATTTTGATCCTTAGGAATATTGTTTATGTCTTTTAGGAAGTTTAAGATAGCATTGGAAGTCAAAAAAAGTCATTAAAATAATTAAAATTTACGAAAACACCATTAGTGATCGGATTTAAAATTTGGCAAAGCAGCGTCTCGCTGGAGACATCACTGGCCTTGTGTCACTCCACGGTTAGTGTGGAGTGACCGTGTGAAGTGCCGTAGTGAAAAAAATGGAAGTTGGGAAACTTGGAAAAAAATGACATCTCGTCACTTTGGACCACTTCAGGGACTGTGTAGCGTTACACGGACCGTGTACTGGTCCATCCCACCTCACCTAGACAAATATAAATGTTGCAAGCCGCCACAAGTCCAAGTGCTATGGGCTGTCCCACTCCACACGGCCCGTCAAGAGTGCCCGTGGCACCACCCTTAGCCCCATTTTCCCCAATTTCTGACAAGCTCCTTTTTGCACACCTTGTGGCCATCCACACGGTCAGTGGTGAGCCACACGGCTCATACTACTAGTCGTTCCACCTTCCTCAGTGCAAAAATTGGCCTTTTCAAATCCCCAGCTACCCCAAACGGCCCGTCAAAGGCCACACTGGCCGTCAAACAGTCCGTGTGACAACACCGCATGGGAGGGCCTCACGAAAACGATCATAACTCCTTCATCTGACCACAGAATGAGGTGAAACCAAGTACATTGCTAAGATAAGTCAAAGGGCTTTTATTTGACAAGTTGTGGGACATCCAGTTCCAAATGTGCTAAGAGTTATGCTAGTTTAAAGTTGACCCTTCTACCAGTACTTCTGTCGAACTTAGCCAACGGAAACTCCTTTGAACTTGGCTTGACATAGGGGGCCCATGACAGCCTTAAACAAGATAAATAAACTTGAAAATCCAAGTCCTTACATTCGCAGATTTCCAGACAGAGACTTGGTGAGTGCTCCCTTGCTTTTGGGGGACATGTTTATCTTTTCGTTTACTCATGATTATTTCATTAAACTGTGGTAGCCATGGCCTATCATGGTACTTTCTTAGAGAATAGCTATAGAGGCTTCATAAACATAGACAGTTGATGGGATTGATTATTTCCTATTCCCTTTCCATTGAGATACTTCTTCTGTACTTTATGTGATAGTGATTGTAATAGTCACTGATAATCTGTTATCCTGTTTATGTCTTCCGCATATGAGTTGATTGAACAAATATAATGAGACTAGGTGTTTTGCTTGGGGCTAGCAATAGTCTCTGAGTGTCAGTTACGTTTAGGGTACCCTCCCGGGGTGTGACAAATGTTCAACTCTTTCAACACACTCAACTCTCGAGAGTCAAAACCACTCTCAAGCAACAACTCTCACGAAGAAACACAAAACAACTTCTTACAATTTTTGTTACTAAATAAAGACTCTAAGAAGATTGTCAAACAGACTTGAACAATCAAGAAAACCTAGCTCTAGATCTTGCTTGAGTGCTATCGCCAAGTACCCGTGCTTTTGTTGAATGCTCTCGCCGATTTCAAATTGCAAAAGCTGTATCTTCTAGGGTTGATGATTATGTTTATATTGAACCCTAGAGACCTTCCATATGGGACTCCTTTCTCGAGAAGGGCACGCCATTCTTTTTCATAAAGGAGTCCTTTTTCTAAGCTGCTACCTTCACCGTATCTCGTACTGATTCTATTTCCATAAATAGCACTCCAATTTCGACTACAACTCTGCATGTCTTCACTGGTGCACATATGCTGGACCTGGTTCCTCATTCTGCTATTATTGGCTTTGTTTGTCATCATCAAAACAGTATAGTCATACCTGCAAAGATTTTAACATTCTAGTTTTTTTAAAAAATCCTAAAATGAATATACCTTTACTAAATTCTCTTAATTTTTCCTGTTTTAAATCTAGCTCCTAGCATTTTTTACTAAAGATTTTGAATCTGTCACTACTCCAAGTAAGAAATTAAAATGCAGTTGTTAGGCAAATTTAAATATTAATATTTTATTTATGACGATAAGGCAAATACTTGATCTACAACCTTAATTATATTCCTCCCTACCTTTCCTGCATTGAACATTAGATAAGAGTTGGTGTTTACTTACCATTGTTGTGATTACAGGAACATGCTTGACTCACAGCTGCCAGAGCTTACCCTTATTAGTTCTGTATTGTACATATTGCTGGCAAGTTAGATGCAGGTAGATACTGAAAAATAGCACATAGGAGTTGCTTTCTACCTACTTAGATAATGAGGTCAACACGGTTGCATCCTTCAATAGCTTCTACTTCTTCCTTAATTCTCAGTTGAAGCCTCCAGAGATGTATTGTAGCAGTAGATCAACTTAATCTGTTTCAGTCTTGGAATATCTGCAAAGCTAAGTGGGATCGCCTCTAGATCCTCACACCCTCTTATAACAAGTGTTTCAAGCAGGGGAAAAGATTCCTCCAAGGCATCCCACTTTGATATACCTAACTGCCCAGTTTCAACAACTTCAATTTATGGAACATGATATCTCCAAGGCATCACTCTGTTGATGATGGATACAAAGGCATTTAATCTTCTAATTGGAGATACTCCAGGCTTGGTAGTCTCGCAATGAAGGAAACCACCATTACTATATGATTTGCTTTTATTTCCAACTACTTTATATCTAAAGGCAACTGTAATTTAGATAGAAATAGGAGCACCTAACAGGAAAGGCAAAGTGATTGAAGTTCGGTAAAATCCTCCCGTTCAGGACTAAACACTCGAGAATCCCCATTTTACCGAAAAGAGATGTCAAGTTCTTGAAGATTAGGACACCTCTGTAATAACACATCCATTTTATTAGCTTCATCACTAAGAAATGACACGCCCCTTAAGGTGTGTTTTGTATGGCGGAAAATGTTTTTCGAAAAATATTTTTTCATTTTCTCATGTTTGGTTGGTTTAAATGTTTTGAAAAATGATGTCCAAAGCAACTTATTTTCTTCAAATTTAAGGAAAATGACTTCCTTCCAAAAATTAAGGAAAACATATTTCAAAACTCTTATCCAATTTCAAATTAATTTTTTTATCCCATCCATATTACAATCCCCTTCCCCGAGTCTTTTTTAAATAAAATAAGATTAAAAATTATTTTTAAAAAATTTCACATTTTGAAAATTTTATTATTTTCACCTATTCTTATTCCGAATCACCCAATTCCCCCCCCCCCCCTCCCCCACCAGCAAACACAAACCCAGAACAAAACATACATATACTCCACCACCACACCCCCCCCCCCCACCAC
>JAPFFP010073922.1:0-23673 GCA_026153255.1 Solanum medicagineum | reverse complement strand
GCACAGCTGTAATACAAATGACCAACTGATCAGTGGTGAAACTGTATCGGGTTCATCCCTGGCTAGGTTATACTCAAACCCTCGGGCTACCCGCCCCCCCTTGATAGGATCGTTCCTTGCTAGGTGCTATCTCCACTCCTTGGCTACCACCTATCAGAACTGGATACTTAATATTTCAATTACCTTTGAGATGATTCTTTTGGTGGTCAAAATATTAAAGTTATAAGGCTATATAGACAGCATATGACATATGAATAATTATGCAAAACAATATGGCAATGAATAGAGTATTTTACATAAGAAATAAAATGCATACGAAATGAAATAACTCATGAACTTTGTTTAACAACAAGAACTCATGTACTTAGTATCCATGTATCTATGTTCCATTAAAGGTAACTATATATATATATAGCAGCATATGAGTATGTGAAAGAGTGGAGATATGGCTGCTTGTCATGTAGGAGTAGATAAATGCCTTTAATTATCGAGGGATCTATGTTTCATGCCAAAAGATACGAAATCAGGTAAATCTTACATACCTCGTTGTATGACCTCGTAACTACCTTGGGGTGGCTGTGGTTTCCCTCAAATATTTATCTATAGTATATTAAGCAATAAGACTAGTACTAGCGCCAACACAACATTTCTAGGCAGTCCAATATCATAAAAATGATCACCCGGACAGCAAGCTTTCAAGTAATGACGCAAAGACATTTCTTCAACCTTTTTCACTAATAAACGTATTTCCTAATACTAATTCTTATGTACATGTCATCTCTATCTTATTTTAAGACCCTTAACAGTCCAAAAACAGCCCACACAACAAACACATAACAATTCTTCATAACATACAAACAAGCGGCATAACGTCACATCCTTTCACCACACTTCGACGTCAACACTCCCAAACTTGTTTTATCTTTACCAAAATCATATCTACCATTCTTTTACACATAAAACCAGTCTTAAACTTGTCCAAAAGTAGACCCAAAATAGGTGAAAGTCGTGGAACAACATATTACAATTTTCAGCTCCTAACTTTCTTTTAAAAGTGAAATTATGACGTTGTACAACAACTCATCTTTGTAGACTTTAAAAGTGGTGCCGATGCTTAATTACATGGAAAACAACCTATATATTGTTAGTACATAAGTCGTACTTCATATTTCATCCAACCAATCAAAGAAAATCCTCCTTGAACAACAAGAAACGTTCACAACAATACTTAGGACACATGTTGTCCAGAATTTCCAGCATAACATAATAGCATATACTTCTTGTTTTTCATGAAGAAACCACACCAAATACACAACTATAAGTGCTTAACTTTTCCTTCAATGTTCCTTTTTTCTTCCAAGAGATTTAGAGGATTGTATTTTCAGCTTGGTAAAGTGAAATACATACAAGACAAGAGTGTTTTGGAAAGCTGAAATATTATTCAAATGTAAAGACTTTAGGGGCTGCATTTGATCCGTTTTTAGAGACTTTCTTGGACATCTTTCTCTTTGAATTTCGGCCATACATTGCGACCTACTAATACACTCTAGATGTAGCAGCTAGTCAGCTTGGTAAAAGTGACAAAAGTTGATAAGAGTCTTTTGAAAAAAACTGCACACTTGTTTTGAAAAACAGAAAACTTGTTTGAATTGGCAATGACTAGAGCGCTGCCTTATCCCATTTTAAAAGTCTTATTTGAACAACTTTATCTTGACATTCTTCCCACACATTAACACTTGTTAAGACACTTGTTATGTAGCAGCTTACTCCTCATAGTTGGGCTCAAATGGGTCATAAATTTGATGGACCTTGCCTGCACATTTTCCAGCTTTCTTCTTACTTATGTTTGGGCCTAATTTAGCAAAGACATTGTGTTGTCTTTGGCCCCTTTTTAATATCCTCCTTGGACTGAACATATAGGCCATCTATGATGTTAAAACGTGGGCTAAGGTTACACTTTTAATCCAGACTTTATTCACAATCAAACTTAGACAAATTCAACGAGCGAAGCAAGTAGGTGACTCACCTATTAGATTATTAAGTAATACAAGTATATCAGTTATTTTACTTTGTTTAGGGTAGTGACCTCCTCACAAAACATGTATACACTTGACCCTATTAAGCGTTAGAGGCATATATCACCCATTAACATGAGATTCAAACACTTGTTAAAAATATTGGCGCTAATTTAAACAAAGCAAATCATGTTTCATTTGAGTCGCATTAGTACATGTAAATATGGGGTGTAACACTCTTGGCCTCATTACTCCTCCTCTTCCTCAACTTTCCCTCCTCTATTTTTTTGGCACAGGTCATCAAACGGGACAAATCCATGTCACTAATCAATATAGCGGACCAGCATTTCTCACTTAACAAATCGGACACACCCATCACGAACATGTTCGTTCTAGACATTGGGTGGGCAACCAAGTGGGGACCATATTTTGGAGGCTGATTGAACTTGAGGGCATACTCCCTCACACACAAGGACCCTAGTCTCAAATTCATAAACTCCACCAATTTGGCTTCCCTAAGTTCAAGAGGGAAGAACCGATTAAGAGAAACCGCCTTGAATTCCTCCCAAAGCACCACATTATTGATTCCCTTATCCTCCTTCCATTGATTAAGCCATATTTATGCTATCCATTTGAGTTGGTAGGCCGCCAACTCTGCTTTCTCCTCCTATCTAACACCCATGATAGTCAATGCCTTGTAGACCTCATCAAAGAACTCTTGGGGGTCCTCAACCATCTTTAACCCATAGAATTCCGGGGGATTCATCCTCATGAAGTCTCTCACCCGAGATGTCGGTGTAGGACCATGGGAGGCTTAGGCCCCTTGATTGGTTTTATTAGCAACAATTTGTGCAGGCTAAGTGAGAGCATCCAAGAGCTCACCATGAGCTAGTTGGTCCTCGAGTGTGCGGGCTCTTCTTCCTCTTGTGTTAGGCAGAGCTAGCATAGCAAGGAACAATCGTTAAGGGGAAAACCTTACCTCAACTTCTATAGCACGACATAGAGTAAGACGAAGGGAAGCATTTCCTAAAACATCTCATAGCCTCTTACTCATAGTTGCGGTGCACAACCCAACCATGAATAAGACTCTAATCGACGCGGTGTATTGGATGTCGAAGACCATCAACAACCTAGTGCTCTAATACTAAGGTTTTCATGACCCAAACCTAGGGCCTAGACGTAGCACGGCGCATGGTGAACCTGAAGGGACCCCATGCAAGCCTCTTAGCACATCATTACACATCCTTCATATCATGAACATCAAGAGGTAGTAAATAGGCATAATCAGGGCTAAAGGACATCATTGATATCATAAACATCAAGAGTCAAGAGAGAGTCAAAGCTCATAGCATTATACAAGACAAGTCCAACAACACCTCTAACAATAGAACTTAGCGGGGGCCAAGACAAGCAACCGAGCTCACCTTCATAGTCAAAATGTACGATAAAGGAAGAGAGTCATAATACACTGCATAAGAACATAGACATTATCCCTAAAATAGAGGACTCACCAACTAGCTTGAGAGAAGTCGTACTAGCCACGTGGAGGTGGATGATCAAGTGGGCTCTGGTCCCTACATGGTAACATCATGTAGGCATAGAGTATGCATTAATACATTTGAATGTACTAAGTATGTTTGAAATAATGCAACAATAGATAGGCAACTTAGTCAAAATACATAGTTAGGCAATAAATGAGCATATAACAATATGCCATGCATGGTAGATGCTTGAAGTGAATCATGCTTACATAGAACATAACACATGTGTAAGAAGAGATCATCTTTATAGAAACCATAGTTTACCAAGATAGAAACACCTTTGGTTGTTTAGTGGATCGTCGCACCCTACCACCTATGGTGATTGAGATACTAACATCTCAATAGGTTACCAAGGTACAAACCCGTTGATTGGTTGGTGGATAGTCGCACCCTACCACCCCTGGTGACAGATGTACTAACCCCTCAACTTAGTTATCCTGGCCCAAACCTCTTGATCGATTATCAAGGTACAAACCACTCGACATGGTTATCCGTGTTCTTATCCCCCCGAGCAGGGCATGGTCACTTTCCAACACTATATAGGAGAATATCATATACTTACATTCCTCATCATCATAAAGTCATTCAACTAATAATACATGGATTGGACCTTCAATTCCTAAAGAAACCATAACCGGACATTTTATCAAAAACACTTGGTAGGTGAGTAGAGCTAGTGTAAAATCATGCAATCTAGGGATGAATTCATGTAAGAAAATCTATTATAAAACCCTCCATCAATACATGGTAATACCCTCAAGCAATATACATCAAAATCCTTCATCAAATCCCACAGTGGGTCATAGATTCATAACCCAAAACATGGTAAAACAATCAAAATTTCATGAAACCCCAACATAGTTCATAATCTAATTCATAATATGTAAAACCAATAAATAAATCAACTTGAAATCATGCAGTATCAGTAAAAAGAAATCTTGGGCATCATGGGAGAAAGGAACCCATGAATCAAACCCACATACCTTAGCTTTGGAGAATTGTTGAAGAAGGTTGGAGATGGAAACTTGAAGCTTGAATGAGAACCTTATGATCCAGATGAGTTTTGGGACTTGAAATTTGGAGTGAAATATGAGTCTAAGTGTTTAAGTGAGTATTGGGGAATGTCTTGAATGATATGAGGGTGAAATATGGCTAAGTATTGGTATATTCACATATGAGAAGGCTTAGGCGTAAGACCCAAAAGTCGTGGGCCAAAGTGAAAAACTGCACAAAATTACACTGAGGTGCACCCTTGGCTCATCACGCCAGGGACACGGAAACCTCACTGGAAATTCGATTTTAGGGAAATTGAAATTGCAATTCATTTGGTCTAACATTAGCGTTACCCAAATCCCACTCAATTTGACCCCCTTAACAAGAATATGAAGTCGGATTTTCGATATCGCGCGCGAATTTTGAGATACATGGAAATTACGATTCCCGACACTTTCA
This sequence comes from Solanum medicagineum, assembly GCA_026153255.1. Classification (NCBI taxonomy): domain Eukaryota; kingdom Viridiplantae; phylum Streptophyta; class Magnoliopsida; order Solanales; family Solanaceae; genus Solanum; species Solanum medicagineum. The sequence goes on along the minus strand of JAPFFP010073922.1, from coordinate 18,665 downwards.
AGCACATTTTGGGGTACTTACTGGGGCTGTATTATCACCCCGTCATCACCACCTTAGATCCTTGGGATAGGTGCCCCATCCTTAGCAACCATCTTACTTTGAACAATAGAGGATCCTTGGCCTTGAAACTAGATAACTTGTTGAAACTGGTCACCGTCAAACCGAGCCCTCTTGGACTCCCTAATTCTCTTCTTCCTAAGCTTCTCCTCCTCAAGTTGGCTCGCAAAATTCATGAGCCTAGACAAATCCATATCACTTACAAGCATCGCGGTATGACACTCTTCATTTACCAAGTCGGACACCTCCGATACAAACTTGTTCATCCTTGATCTAGGTTCGACGACCAACTGAGGAACATACTTGGAGAGGTTATTGAACTTGAGGGAATACTCCCTCACACTCATGGAACCTTGCATAAAATTTATGAAATCCATTAGCTTAGGTTTCCTCAACTCAATAGGGAATAATCGGTTGATGAAGGTGGCTTTGACTTTTTCCCTAGGGATAGTGTCATGATTTCCCCTCTCCACCTTCCATTTCACAAACCAAATTTGAGCCACACCCTTTAGTTGGTATGCTACTAGTTTCGTCTTCACCTCTAAATCAACCCCCATAATGGACAACACCTTATAAACCTCATCGATGAATTCTTGGGAATACGTATTCATCTTGGATCCATAGAACTCCGATATGTTCATTCTAGTGAAATCTCTCACCCTAGAAGCCGGAATAGGAGCATGAGGGGCTAGGACCCCTTGGGGGATTTGGTTGGTCATTGCATATGCCAACATAGTAATAGCATTATGGAATTCAACTTTGGTAGCCCTTCCATCTTATGGAGCTTGAAGAGCAGGGCAAGCCAATTATCTCATGGGTGCACAGACTCTCCTTAGTCTCCCTCTTTGAAGCGGCATGATCTAGAAGAGAAGGGGCTACTAAGGCATGATAAAGACCATGAAGAAGTGAAGCATTTCCTAAAATGCCTCATAGCCTTTGATTCATAGTTATGGCGCGCCTCACAACCATAAATAAGACTCTAATCAAAGCGGTGTGTTGAATTTCAAGGACCATTAAAAACCTAGTTCTTTGATACCAAGTTTCTCATGCCCCAAGCCTAGGGCCTAGATGTGACACGGCGAATGAAAACCCGAAAGGACCCGAAACAAGCCTCTTAGCATATCATAGACTCTTCATTTGTTGTTGAAGGAAAATAAACAATATCAGGAGATATAAATAAGGGGAAATGGGGCTAAGGGATGTCTTTGATAGCATAAAACATAGAAGAATGAAAGTTCAAGCATAAGTACATAAAATGGGTTCAACAACACCTCTAACATAGACTGGAGCGGGTGCCAAGATAGTTTTCGAGCTCACCCTCATAGTACCAAATGTTTAACATAAGGAAATAGAAAATGACAAGAACAAGATAGATGTCACACTCGGAATTGTGGACTCACCAAAACTTATCTCTAAAGCACCGAATTAGCCACAAGTAGGATAGTCAAAAGGTGCTTCGATCCCTACATGGTAATACCATGTGGGCATAAAGTATGCGTTAGTACGTTTGAATGTACTAAGTATGTAGGATGCAGTACAACAAGACATAAGCCAATATAAGTCAAAATGTGTAGTAATAGGCATTTGATAGGTGTAATCTCAATATGGCATGCATGATCATTGCTTCAAGTAAAACATGTTTAATCATAATTTAGCAACATAAACTCAATAGAATACATGTAAGCTCGAACCTAACACTAACATGCTTATGATGGGCCACATAGCCACTCACTCGTCTTACGGTATAACCTTTTCAGACAGTGTTACCAATACCCCTACCTTACGACATAGTCTTTTAGGTAGGTAGAATAAGACGTCCCCTACTTACAATATAATCTTTCAAGTAGGAGCCATGAGTTATTCTATGTTACTATATAATCTTTTTGATAGAAGTCATGAATTGTATCTTACGACATGGTCTTTTGGGTAGGTGTTATAGGATATCCTTACCTTATGATAAAATATCTTCGGTAGGAGTCATGAGTCATTCTACCTTATGGCATGTCCTTTTTAGTAGATCTTATAGAATGTCCATAGCTTATGATATAATTTTTCGGTAGGAGTCATGAAAATATCTCATCAAAGTATCACATTTGAGTATCAAGAAAGAACTACTCATTTTTCCCAAGAACACAAAAAACATGGGAACCCAATAATTCACTTGCAATGCCATAGGTGTTTTACATGAATTAAATACATATATACATTCCCTTAATCATCATAAAGTTACTTGACTTGTACCCCATCTAATAGATCATCAATAACTCAAGAATTCATGTCAAGACATTTTATCAAACACTTGGCTGTTGTGTCATGCTAGTTCAAAATCATGCAATTCATGAGTGAAATCATGTGACAAAACTCAATGCAAATCAACCCACCAACATGTCCTCATGTGTAATACCTTGATAGCCATCATCAAATCTCATAGTAGATCATAGTTTTAAGGTATATCACATGAGGGTTTTGAAATATGTTGGTGTGTTGATTTACATTAAGTTTTCTAAGATTATTTCACTCTTGAGTTACATGATTTTGAACTAGCATTACAGACCCGCCAAGTGATTAACAAAATATCCTGACATGAATTCTTGAGTTATTGATGATCCATTGCATGGGATACAAGTCAAGTGACTTTATGATGATTCAGGGAATGTATATATGTAGTTAATTCATGTAAAACACCTATGACATTGGAAATGAATATTTGGGCTCCCAAGTTTGTTGTTTTCTTAGGAAAAATGAGGCGTTCCTTCTTGATGCTCGATTATGATGTTTTGAAGAGCTATTTTCATGACTCCTATCGAAAATATTATATCGTAAGGTATGGACATACTATAAGATCTATCAAAAAGGCTATGTTATAAGTTAGAATGACTCATGACTCCTACCAAAAAGATTATATTGTAAGGTAAGGACATCCTATAAGACCTACTAAAAAGGCCATGCCGTAATGTACAATTAATGACTCCTCCCGAAATGATTATATTGTAAGGTAGAATAACTCATGTATGCTACCAAAAATATTATATCGTAAAGTAGGGGACATCTTATACTACCTATCAAAAAGACTATGTCGTAATGTAGTGGTATCGGTAACACTCTTAAAAAAGGTCAAATCATAAGGCGAGTAGGTGGTTTTGTGGCCCATTACAAACATGTTTGTGTAAGGTTCGAGCTTACATATATTCCATATTGAGGTTACGTTCCTAGATTATGATTAAGCTTGTTTTACTACAAGCAGTAATCATGCATTCCATATTGAGATTACACATGTCAAATGCCTATTACTACGCATTTTGACAATATTGGCTTATGTCTTGTTGCATTGCATCCTACATACTTAGTACATTCAAATGTACTAACACATACTTTATGCCAACATGATTTTACCATGTAGGGACTGGAGCACCTTTTGTCTATCCTCCTCGTTGCTAGTTCGGTGCTTTAGAGATAAGCTTTAGTGAGTATTCAAGTCTGAGGGTGATATCTATCTTGCTCTTGTCATTTGCTATTTCTTTATGTTAAACACTTGGTACTATGAGGGTGAGCCCAGATAGTGTCTTGTCCCCCTCTCCAATCTATGCTAGAGGTGTTATTGGACACATTTGAGGTACTTATGTTTGAGCTTTGACTCTTCTATGTTTTATTCTATCAAAGACTTCCCTTAACCCTGTTTTCCTTTATTTATATCTTTTTATGTTATTTATTTTTCTTACGCGACAAAGGATGTGTATATGATATGCTAAGGGACTTGTTTTGGTTCCTTTCGGGTTCACATTTGCCGTGTCACATACAGGCCCTAGGCTTGGGGCATGACAAACTTGGTACCAGACACTAGGTTGTTAATACTCCTCGGAATCCAATGCACTGCATTGATTAGAGTCTTATTAATGTTTGTGAAGCGCACCACAACAATGAATGGGAGGCTCTGAGGCATTTTAGGCAATGTTTCACTTCTTTATAGTCCAATCCTGCCTTAGTAGTAAGGCAAGGCTTTTTCCCCTAACGAATACTCTTTGCTCTACTAAATCATGCTGCTTTAAAGAGGGGCTACCAAAGTTGAGTTCCGGAATGCTATTACTATGTTGGCACATACAATGACCAACCAAATTCACCAAAGGGTGTAAGCCCCTCATGCTCCTACTTCGGCTTCTAGGGTGAGAGATTTTACTAGAATGAACCCACCGAAGTTCCATGGACCCAATGTTGATGAGAATCCCTAATATTTCATTGATGAGGTGTATAAGGTGTTGCCCATTATGGGGATCAATTCAGACGAGACGGTGAAATTAGCGGCATGCAAACTAAAAGGGTGGCTTAAATTTGGTTTATGCAATGGAAGGTGGAGAGGGGAAATCATGATGCTATCCCTTGGAAAGAGTTCAAACCTGCCTTCCTCAACCGATTCTTCCTTATTGAGTTAAGGGAGGCTATGACAATGGAGTTCATGAATCTTAAGCAAGGTTCCATGAGTTTGAGGGAGTATGCCCTCAAGTTCAACAAGCTCTCCAAGTATGCTCCTCAATTGGTCACTGGATCTCGGTCAAGGATGAACAAGTTTGTATCGGGGGTGTCCAACTTGGTAAATGAAGAGTGTTGTACTGCGATTCTTGTAAGTGATATGGATTTGTCTCAGCTCATGACATTTGCCAAACAACTTAAGGGGGAGAAGCTTAGGAAGAAGAGTAGTGGGAAGTCCAAGAGGGGTCAATTTAAGGGTGACAGGTTCCAGCGAGGTATCGAGTTTCAAGGCCAAGGATCCTCTAGTGCTCCAAATAAGAGGGTTGCTAAGGATAGGGCACCTAACCCCAGGATCCAAGGGGATGATAATGGGGTGACTCATATTAGATTCCCAAAATGTGGGAGGAATCATAGTGGCACATATTGGAGGAACACGGGTGTATGCTTTGGGTGTGGTAAGATGGGCCACAAAATTCTAGATTGTCCATATGCTCACAACAAAGGTAAAGATGGTAGACCACAAGCATAAAGGTCATGTTGATCAAAGGGCTCAAGAAGGCCAACAAGGGGGTGCTCCATGACATAATCGATTCTATGCCTTCAATGGAGGCAAGAAGGAGATAAGGTGTCCGATGTTGTTACTGGTATGTTTAAGGTTTTCGATTTTGATGTGCATATTTTGATTGGTCTAGGGGCCAGTATTTCTCTTATTATTCATTTTGTTGCTAGTAGGTTTCATGTTTGTCCCAAATTTCTATGTGAACCTCTTAGGTATCTACCCTATTGGTGAGTTTATTGTTGTTAGAAAAGACTACAGGGGTTGTCCCATGTCCTTATAGCTTAAAGTCTTGTTTTGTGGCTTTGTTAAAATTGGCATGGTGGATTTGAGATTTTCCTTGAGGCATATTGGTTAGATGCATATCATGCTTCTAATGAGTGTAAAGCCCGTCAGGTTGTAACATAATGGTTAAGGATGCACAAACTATTTGAAAAAACACAAGTGGCTAACCATTTCTTTTCAAAGATTGATCCTCAATACAGTTTCTTTGTCCCCCAAGTGAGAGTGAGGGAGGGTGATATCCCTTAGATGACCTTTTCGTACTAGGTATGGGCATTTGAAATTTGTGGTAGTTTCTTTTGGCTTGACAAATGCACCGGCCATGTTTATGGAAGAATATGGGTTTTTAGGGAATTTGGGTTATAGGTTACAGTTTACCTCTCCCTTTGACTGTCCTATGTAGGTTACGCTTTTTGGAGAGAAAAGAGGGATCTCATGGTTAGGGTCTTTAAAACCCTACCTTGTTATTTGTGTGGTAGTTTGTTGATGGTATATTGATTTATTTTCAGAATGAAGAAGAGCTTGTAAGTTATTTGAGAGCAATGTTGCAAATTTTTAGGGATGAGAGGTTGTTTGATAAATATGATAAATGTGAATTGTGGGTAACAAGGAGGTGGTTAGAGAAGTGCATTGGTTGGCTAGGTTAGGAATGAGGTAGGATGAAGTTGAGAATGGTAGTGTAGTGATTTTGATGGTTCTGAATATTATTTGGTTGAAGTGGTCAAGCTAGAGCAAGACCATGACCCCGCCTTGCTAGAGTTGAATGCTTTGGTGGAAGATGATGAAGTGGATGTTTCCTCCAAAGGGGGAGATGATGTCTATAAGTACTAAGGTAAGGTAGGCTTTGTGTACTTATGTTGATGGTTGGGTTCCTTGAAAGACACACCTATGAAGGGTGTGATTCGGTTCGGCAAGATGGGGAAATTGAGCTTAAGGTGTGTGGGTCCCTATAGAGTATTGACGAGAACTTTTAATTTTTCATATAAATTGCAATTGCCCATGGGAATGGATAGGGTTCATCTGATCTTCCATGTATCTATGTTGAGAATATGTTTTGGTGGCCCAAGTGCTATAGAACCCTTTGAGATTATGGGTGTTGTGGAGGATGAGTTGACTTATGAGAAGGTCCGGGTGGAGATATTAGATGGAGTTGCGGAAAGGTTGATTGATAAGGATGTAATGTTCATCGACGTCCTTTGGAAGAATCGTTGAGTCGAAAGTGTCACTTGGGAAGGTGGAGTGGGCACGAAGAAATAATATTTTTACCTCATTTATCCTAATCAATCTTGAGATAGCAAACTAATTCCTTTCTATGATTTCAAGTCCTAAGTTTCATCCCTCATATCATGTTGCATGCATCCATGTTTATGTTGACAAGTGTATGGTAATTTTGACATTAACGTTGAGATTTCTGAAATGATGTTCAAATACATTGGTCGCATTCATGTCATGCAGAAATCTTCATGATTATTACTCTTATGCACACTTCTTTGACATTTAGGAATGAATGTTCCCAAGGGGGAGATATTGAAACACCCCAAAAGTACCTGAGAATGTGCCTCGGAAATGCCCATAACCGTAATTTCCACATATCTCAAAAACCGTGCATGATATCAAAGATCCAACTTTATATTCTTGATCAGGGGGCAAAATTGAGTTGGATATGGGTATAAACTCGGTTTTAGAGGACCCGTAGCGAAAAATGAATTTCACCAACTTTGAGTTTCCAATGAGGGTCCCCCGACACCTCCGCAACGTGGATCCATCGCGAGGGAGTACATTTCTTTCCCAGTTATCTTATTTCGGCCCAAAGGCATTAGGGTCTTGGACCTATGCCCTCATATATGTAAAAACACTCATACATAGCCATTTTTCAACTATATATCATTAAATACACTCTCATAACCCTCTCTAACACTTAGCCAAATATTTGGTTCAAATTCAACTAAGCCAAGCTTAATTTCAGATCTCTAGCACTCTACCCAAGCATCAAGTCTCCTTCAAGACTACCTCATGGAAATCCCCAAATTTAAGGAATGTAGGTTTCAACCGTTGGGTCCTTTCACCAATGGTGCCCTATCTTCCTATTTTATGAAAATTGCATGTTTTTAAGTTATATTATCTATGGGTATCTTTTATTATGGATAATAAGCATGAAATATGTAGGTATTTTATGTAATGTTTATTAAATATGCATGTCTATCTAACTCAATCTTTTACTATGAGTTGGTAATGTCCATTGAGATTATATATGTTTAGCGCTATGAAACTATGATCTATTATGAGATTTGATGATGGATTTCAAGGTACTTCATATGAGGGTTTTGGAATATGGTGGTGGTTTGATTTGCATTGAGTTTTCTCACATGATTACACTCTTGAAGTGCATGATTTTAAACAAGCATTACACACCCACCAAGTGTTTGATAAAATGTCGTGACATGAATTCTTGAGTTATTGATGTATATAGCTTGGGGTGCAAGTCAAGTGACTTCATGATGATTAAGGGATATATATGTATTTAGTTCATGTAAAACACCTATGGCATTATATGTTAATTGTTGGGCTCCCATGTTTGTTGTGTTCTTGGGATGATTGAGAAGTTCTTTCTTGATACTCGAATGTGATGGTTTGATGAGCTATTTTCATGACTCCTACCGAGTAGATTATATCGTAAGGTATGGACATTCTATAAGATCTACAAAAAAGTCCAAGCCGTAAGGTAGAATGACTCATGACTCCTACCGAAAAGATAATATTGTAAGGTCAGGACATCCTATAAGACCTACCGAAAAGGCCATGCCATAAGGTACAATTCATGAATCCTACCAATAAGATTATATGGTGAGGTATAATAATCCATGGCTCCTACATAAACGATTATATCATCAAGTAGAGGATGTCTTATATTACCTACCAAAAAGACTATGTCGTAATATAGAGGTATTGGTAACACTCTCTGAAAAGGTTATACTGTAAGGTGAGTAGATGACTATGTGGCCCACCACAAGCATGTTTGTGTAAGGTTTGAGCTTACATACATTCCATATTGAGTTTACATTATTAGATTATGATTAAGCATATTTTGCTTCAAGCATTGAGCATGAGTGCCATATTAAGATCACACCTATCTGATGTCTATTACTACACATTTTGGCAATATTGGTTTATGTCTTATTGCATTGTGTCCTATATACTTAGTACATTCAAAAACATAATAATTCATACTTTATTCCTTCATGATATTACCATGTAGGGACCAGAGCACCTTTTGACTATCCTTCTCACTGCTACTTTGGTGCTTTAGTGATAAGCTTTGGTAAGTCCTCAAGACCGAAGAAAATATCTAACTTCTCTTTTCATTTAGTATTTCGTTATGTTAAACACTTGATACTATGAGGGTGAGCTCGAATAGTGTCTTGGCCCCTACTCTAATTTATGTTAGAGGTGTTGTTGGACACATTTGATGTACATATGCTTGAGCTTTGGCTCTTTTACATTTTATGCTATCAAAGACTTCCCTTAGCCGTGTTTTCCCTTCTTTATATCTCTTGATGTTGTTTATTTTGTTTCTGCGAGCACGGATGTGTATATGATATGCTAAGAGGCATGTTTGGGATCCCTTCAGGTTCCCATTCGCCGTGTCACATCTAGGCCCTATGCTTGGGGCATGACAGATTGAGGTTGAGGTGATACTATTTTCCCATGTTATAATCTCCTCTCCTTGCATGCCATTTTCGTGACATTCATGCATGTTTATGTGAATTTAAGGTTGCATTAATATTGTTTTTTGAAACATGCTTTGAAGATTTTAAATGATGCATGTATTGTATTTCGTATATAGTACATTGGCATATGGTGCATGAACCCATTCCTAAGATCTTTCCTTAGCACATTGATTATACATGTCATATTGAGCTTATGCCTATTAATTATATTTATGCATCTTTGTTACTATGGCTTATGTTCCTTGTTGCATTCCACCTCGCATACATAGTACATTCAAATGTACTAACACATACTTTTTGCCTACATGATTTAACAATGTATCCATCCACTTCCTCCTGGTGTCTAGCAAATCTGTTGAAGTCTACTATTGGTGAGTCCTCTATTTTGGGGACAACATCCACCTTAATTTCATGCTTAGTTAGAAGATGTCTACTTTGGATTTTCTTTCTTTAAGGGAGATCTCGAGAGATGTCTTCGCCCTCGTTACACTCGTACTACAGGTGTCGTTGGATACGATTGCTTATGTTTCGAGCTTGACTCATATTATGTTTATGTTTATGAAAGAATTCCCTTAGCAACTTTTCCCTCTATGTCTCTTATTGCTATTTATTATAGTGGAAGTCCTAAGTCCCTAGATGCCCCCATAGCGTGAGTCATACTTACCCGCCCCTTAGAAGTGACATGCTACATGTTTATTGTCCTTCTATTGCTTCTGCGAAACCAAGGATGTGTCATGCATGCTTAAGAGGCTTGTTTGGGCTCCCTTTGGGTTCCCTTTTGTCATGTCACATCTAGGCCCTAGGCTTGGGTTGTGACATATGACTACCTCAATGGGGGAAATACAAGACTTAGGATCTTCCATATCATAACTTGAATCCATAACATAAGCTCATAATCAATCCATAATGATCATAACCATTTAATATCCATATCCATAATCATAATCTCCTGATTCAACACTTAGTATATAAATGTAAAGGAGTCTCCAAGATGTCCAACAATGCCTCTAGTCACAAGATAGGACGGAGGCCAAGACATGTCTCGTGCTCACCCTCAAGTAAATAACATAAACAAAGCATCATAGGTAGAGGACTAATGGTTTTCCCTTGGAAGGTAGGACTTACCACACAAGTGTCTCAAGATTCAAACTAACTGTTATACGGTGGATGAAGGTAGTCCTTGGTCCCTACATGGTTATATCATTCAGGCAAAATTATGTATTAGTATGTTTGAATGTACTAAGTATGCGGTTATGTAATGATATGTCCAATCAAACCTGTATTTAACGTTACATTGCAAGGGCACATATATAGAAAGAATCATATAACAGATGAATAGTATATTAATATGACATGAGTTGTATGATTTATGAATGAAAAAATACTTCAAATATAACAAAGATGGGACCGTAACTGACATAATACCAACTAAGCTATAACATGGAACTCCATTGTCTAACCCACAACGGATAAAGAGGTGACCTACATGCCAAAGGTAGATGCATAAACATTCGTCATCCACAAAAAGAATAACATACCTATGTTAGCATACAGTTCAAGAGAATGGAGTATGGACCCTTGGGGATAGATCACCCTGCCTTCAATCCTATTGGTGCTTGTTATCATCCCACAAGAATACATATACATATAAGAGCTTGTAAAAGAGGCATACTTTGAAATCATTTACATGCATACTTAGGATTGAAATCAAATCATACTCCATTCTCATGCATACTTGGGCTAAAAAGTCAAATCATACATCAAATTATACTTTCATGCATAAGAATAGCTCCATAAAGTACATAGATATGAGAAAGGAGCATGGACCCTTGGGGATAGCGCACCCTGCCTCCATCCTCAATTCTATGCTCCTTTGAGCACCTTCACGAGAAAGGAGTACAGACCATTGGGGATAGCCCACCCTGCCTCCAACCTTAATCGGTACTCCATAAATAGGGATGTTAATGGGACAGGTGCAGGGCAATACCCGTATAAACATGCAGGGATTTTACTTGCCCCGCATAACATAATATTTTATTTTTTACCCGCCCCGCCCTGGCCCACCCTACAAAACTTTTAAACATTTTGTCCTATTAGTCTAATGCGGATGAGCAGTGGTTAATGTTGATTCATATCATATCAGTCCCTAGATTATATTAAAATTATAGTGATTAATTACATTGCATTTAACTTTGATTAATTACATTACATTAAACTTAGAGTGATTACAATGACTAATTACAGTACATTAAACTTGGAGTTGAAACATACTAATATAGTGATTAATGTTGATTCATAACCAAATCGAGATATCCTTTGCATGTTTTAAAATATTAAAACGATTAAAAAATATTAATATAGTGATTAATATTGAAACACCAATTGTTAATGTTTTAAAATGTTAAAACATACTAATACAGCCCAGTGGATCCCCGCGTATTAAATTAAAGAAACCCAACTTGCACCACCAGTCCCCCACCATTCTTAACAAAAACTTTGTACCTGCCCGCCGCGCAAATATAATAACCTGCACCGCCCCTCAACCACCCTGTTCCATTGCCATCCCTATCCATAAACATAAACATTTGGTGTAATCACCCATCACTTTGCTCAAAAAGCCATAATCATTGACATTTATGTGATTAGAATCGTGTCGTACTCACACTTTCATGAAAATCATAAACATCATCTTATTGTCGACTTAGCCCACATCATAAGTTCATGAAAACTATATTCATGTATGTACATGCCATGAATAAGATTAGAATATCATTGGCCATGGAGGTTCAAACTTAAGTCACGAATACATTATGAAATTCAAGTAGAACCATAATTAAATCAACAATTAAATCATAATACAGATTACCCATGTTAAATTAATCTTAAATGGGGTCATGCACATTCGGATCTTCATAACTTCAATGCAATTCATCATATTAAAGCTTAAATCACTTTTAATTCAACAAAAGATATAGCCCATATATCAATTGAATTTAATAAGCACTAATATTAAAATTTCATACATCAATTGAATGTAATAAGCAATAATCTATCTAGGAATGAGAAGGTGGATGAATAGGAACTCCGCTCTCTACATGGCTAAATCATGTAGGAAAAAGTATGCATTAGTACTTAAAATGTATTAAGTATGTGGGCTGCAATGCAACAAGGAACAAATAATATGTATAATCATAATAAATGAATATACCATCAATATAACATGTATGACCAATGCATGAGAAAACTTACCCGACTCATGATATTGACCTTGCGATGGTGGTGTTTGCCTTGAATATTTGGTGACATTGCTTGTATGGAATTCATCTGGATGTTTTCACTGACCACAAGAGTCTCTAACACATGTTCACCCAAAAAGATCTTAACTTGAGGAAACGAAGGTGGTTAGAGCTACTCAAGAATTATAATATAAGTGTGAAGTACCACCTCAGAAAGGCCAATGTGGTAGCTGATGCCCTTAGTAGAATTTCATGGGTAGTGTGTCTCATATTAAAGATGATCAAAAAAGGCAGTTAGCCAAGGATGTTCAAAGGTTGGCATGATTGGGAGTCAAATTGAGCGTTTACAGAAGTGATGGTGCAATGGTTCTTCATGGGTCTATATCTTCTTTGACTGATGTGGTTAAGGCCAAGAAAGATCTTGATCCTATGTAGGTTGAGTTGAAAACCTTAGTAAAAGATGGAATGATAGAAGTCTCTCACAAGGGGGAGATCGTGAACTCCAATATCAAGGAAGGTTGTGTGTTCCCAATGCTAACGAGTTGAAGAAGTTGATCATATAAGAAGCCCATAACACTTCCTTTTCAATTCTTTCTGCCACTACCAAAGACGTATAGAGACTTGAGGTAGATTTATTGGTGGAATGTAATAAAGAAGGATATTGGTCAATTTGCGTCCGAGTGTGCCAATTGCCAACAAGTCAAGGTTTAACACCAAAAGTCAGGAGGCCTAGCACAAGACACTAATATTCCTACATGAAAGTGGGAAGCAATCAACATGGACATCGCAGAGATGTTTCCAAAGACCAAAATGCATTTTGACTCTATATGGGTGATTGTTGACCACATGACAAAGTCAACTCATTTCTTACCAGTCAGGACTACTTTCAGTGCTGATCACTATGCCTATTTGTATATCTAAGAGTTGGTGAGTTGAATGGAATTTCATTGTCTATCACATCGGATCGTGGATTTCAATTCACTTCTCACTTTTGGAAATCATTTTGAAGAGGAATTGGCACTTAGGTGAAGAGTATGACTTTTTATCCCAAACCGATGGGCAAGCCAAAAGGACTATTCAAATATTGGAAGATATGTTAAGTGTTTGTGTGTTTGCATTTAAGGGGACTTGGGAAGAACATTCTCCACTTGTTGAGTTTTGGCTACAATAATATCTTTCATGTAAGTATTAGGATGGCACCATTTGAATCGTTGTATGGTAGATGGTGTAGATCGCCCGTCGTATGGTTCAAAGTTGGTGAGGAGACATTAATAGGACGAAAGTTGGTGATGAATGATATGGAGAAAATTAGAAGCATAAGGGAGAAATTTTACAAATCCCAAAGCTGACAAAAGTTCTACTTCAACGTGAAAAGAAGGGGACTTCAGTTCCAAGTTGGTTAGGTCTACTTGAAGGTGTCTCCGATGAAAAGTGTGCTCTGCTTTGGAAAAAAAGGGAAAATTGAGTGCTAGATATGTTGTGAGATGAGTAGGGAAAGTAGCATATGAGTTGGATCTACCCAATGAGTTGTATTTGGTTCATCTGGTGCTCCATGTATCGGTGTTGAGAAAATTCATAGGTGACTCAATTTCCATAGTTCCTTTGCATGATTTGAACATTGAAGAGTATTTGAGTTATGAAGAGGACCAATTGAAAATCTAGACCGAAAAATGAAAAATCTATGAAACAAGGAAGCTACATTCACCAAAGTGATTTATAGAAACCAACAAGTTGAGGGTGCCACATAGGAGGCAAAAGCAGATATGACGAAGCATTATCCATATCTATTGCATTCTAGTCAAGCCTAAGGTACTAAGAAATTCTTCCAAAAACCTCAAATTCCATGCATTTTAGTTTTCATGATGTATGTAATTATTTGTATGTTTTTGGATAGTTGGAGACATGTTTTAACTATGAAATATGAAATTTTTGAGAAATGACATTTAAATTGCATTTTTGCATGCATACTGGATTATTAGCTGCTAGTTTATTCTCTAGAGCTTGCGTTTAAGTACATTGGCGAACGAATACTCCTAGGGGGAGATATTGCAGTGACCCCCCAATTTAGTAGCCTCGAGCACAGAAAAGTTGGCATGAAAAATGACCTAATGTCTAGTTTACGGGGGTGACTTATGGCTTGTATTTGGACGAAAGTCCCATTGGTTCTGTTCTTAAAAATAGAAATTTAGGAAGTAGAAAAGTTTTCAAGTGTGGGGTAACCCACAGACCAAGTGACGACCCGTAGATAGTTATACGATCATAGGTAGGGATGTGAATGGAACTATCAAACATGAAGCAAATGTGGGGATTTTTAAAAGATGACATACGTGAAATCAGATGGCCCATAAACTAGTATACAGTCCGTGAGGTTCTTTGAGGAATAGGCCCAAGGATGAGGTGAAAATGGCTAAGTGTAGAAGGACTCAACGTGTCCAACTATGGGTCGTAAATGATTATACGTCATATAGCAAGGCTTCATAGCATTGTATCCAGCAAAGTTGGTTTTCAGGAAATTTTGAATGCGTTATCAAATAAGAGGTACTTATGACCCCTGGATCAAATTACAGCCCGTAATTAGGGTCTCATAGCTTGATTCTGGCAGTTTTAATAAGGGGGAGTTTTGCCATTTTTGTCTTTGCTATTCCTAAACTACGTCATTTTAGGGTCAAGGAAGGGGCTCTAAACTAGACTGAAAGCCCTAAGATCACCTCTCATCCTCTCATTCTTTCTATTTAAAATTTCTATTTAAAGTTTCTTCCTCAAAGTCTTTGATTTCATATGTCTCTAGTTTTCCCGAGGTATGTGAGTGTTGATTTATGGGTACCCTTATACCTATAAATTTCCTTATAAATGTCACGACCCAAGCCTAGGGCCTAGATGTGACACAGCAAATGGGGAACCCGAAGCAACCCCAAACAAGCCTCTTAACTTATCATTAAAAATCATTGGTCGTGCAAGCATATAAAAGACATAAACAGTAAGAATAGGGGCAAAGGGTATAAGGAGAAAGCTTGCATAAAATCATAATAAAGAAACAAAGAGTCGAAGCTCATATCATAGATACATAACATGTCCAACAAATAGCTCTAATACTTATATAAGAGCGGGAGCCAAGACAAAGCAACCGGGCTCACCCTCATAGCCAAAACAGACAATAAATAAGAATGTCTCAATACATAGTAAGAGCAACATAGACTAATGTCCCTAAAGTGGAGGACTCACCAACTAGCTTGAGTAGTACTGAACTAGCCATGTGGAGTAGGTGGATGATCAACTTGGGCACCAGTTCCTACATGGTGATATCATGTAGGCAATAATATGTGTTATTACGTTTGAATGCATTAAGTATATAGGAAGCAATGCAACAAAGGATAGGCATCATAATCAAATGCATAACAATAGGCAATAGGCATGATATAACACTATGGCATGTATGATCAATGCATAAGTAAAACATGCTTAAGTAACTCATGCTCATATAGGATATCATATATGTACAAGAGACCAAGCTATCTTTCCAAAAGTACAAACCCCTTGGTAGTTTGGTGAAGATGCCACCCCATCACTTAGGTGGTGAGGTACCAACCCCTTACTAGGTTTATGAGTACAAACCCCCATCTAGGTTGATGATGATGCCACCCCATCAGCTTGGTGGTGAAGTACAAACCTCTCACTTGGTTGATGAGTACGAACCCCCATGCAACACTTTATATAGAATTCATGGTCTAATGAAACAATTTATATAAAATTCATCATATACATAAGCTTATTTCATCATCATAACATCATTCATGTCATATCTCATGCTTTGGACCTTCAATTCCTCAAGAAATCATAGCCGGACATTTTATCAAACACTTGATGGGTGTGTAATAGGGGTACAAGACCATGCAATTTAGAGATGAAATCATGCAAGAAAATCGAATGTAAAACCACTATTCAACATGTTGCAACACACTCAAGCAATATACATCAAAATACCTCATCAAACCTTACAATAGATACAAGATTTATATCTCAAAACATAGAAAAATAGTCACAACTTTACATAGTTTTAACATAGTTCGTAGACATGTTCGTACTAGTAAACCCCATTTGTAAAATCAACTTTAAATCATGCAAATTGACTAAAAAGGAGATTAGGGCATCATGGGTAGAAGAACCCAATGGCTAAAACCTACATACCTTAGCTTTGGAGAAACTCTTAGTGAAGATTGAAAATGGAGCCTTGAAGCTTGCCGGAAATCCTTAGTTCCGGATGAGGGTTTGAGACTTGAATTTAGGAGTGAAAAATATAGTTAAGTGTTTGAGTGAGTATTGGGGAATGTTTAGGATGTTATGAGGGTGAATTATGAATAAGTATAGGTAAAAACACGATTGGGAACACTTAGGCCCAAGACTAAACAATCTTGAACCGCAAGAAAAATAACTAGGCAGAATTTATCGTGCAGACGAAGTTTACAAATGTCCACGACAGCTGCGCGTCGCAGAACCGTCGTGGATCAATTCTAGAAATAGAAATTTTGGAAATTTGAAATTGTGATTCGATTGCTCTAAAATTGGCGTTAGACCCATTCTCCACTCAAAATGACCCCCTCATCAAAAATATGAAGTTGAATTTTCGATATCAAACACAGATTTACAGACATATGGAATTTCAAATTTTGGGCATTTCGAGGCACATTTTCGGGCACTTTTTGGGGTCATTTCGTTATCTCCCCCCTTGGTAACATTCGTCCCTGAATGTAAAAGAGACGTACAAGACAAGAGTGTTCATACACAAATCATTCCCAACAAGAATGCAACATTACATTTTAAACACCATTTCAAAATCTCAACATAAACGTAAAATAATCACAAATTGGCCAACTTAAACATGAATGCATATGAATGACATAGGGGCTGAAATATAAAACTTGAAATAACAAAGTGAACTTAGAATTAGTACCTTAGGCTTGAGTAGAGTGGAAAATATAAGGATACCACTTTTGCATGTCCGCTTCCGCCACCCGTGTAGAACTTTTGACTTGTTGGTTCCTCCAAAGGACCTTAACGAATGCCACCTCCTTGTTCCTCAATATTTTCACTTGCTGATCCAAAATCTAAATCGGAACCTCCTCATAAGTCAAGTTATCTTCAACACCAACCACAACATTAAGAGGCACAATAGCATTAGGATCACCAACACATTTTCTCAACAAAGAGACATGGAACAACGGATGAACCAAATTTATTTCACTAGGCAAATTCAACTCATAAGATACCTTGACAACCATCTTTATCACCTCATAAGGACCAACATATCTCAGACTCAACTTCCCCTTTTTACCAAAATGGACCACACCATTCATTGGAGAAACTTTCAAATAGACCCAATCGCCCACTTTGAATTCAAGGTCTCTTCTTCTCACATCGGCATAGGATTTGTGACGACTATGGCTTTTTTCAAACTATCCGTAATCATCCTAACCTTCGCAATATCCTCAATAACAACATTTAGTCCCAATAAAGCCACCTCTCCAACCTTAAACCACCAACCGGTGATCTACAACGACTCCCATAAAGACCCTCAAATGGAGTCGTACCGATGCTGGAGTGATAGATATTATTGTAGGCAAACTCAATAAATGGAAGATGATCATCCCAACTACCCTTAAGCTCCTAGACACAAGCCCTAAGCATATCCTCAAGTGTTTGAATGGTTCTTTCTGCTTAGTCAACCGTTTGAGGGTGAAAGGTCATGCTAAGGTGAACTTTTGTACCAAGACCCCATTGAAAAGACCTCCAAAATTGTGAAGTGAATTGTGCACCATGATCCGATATGATGGAAAAAGGAACCCCATGTAACCTCACTAACTCATGGAGTACAACCTTGCATACTCTTCAGCCCCATATGTTGCCTTAACCGGTAGAAAGTGAGCCGATTTTGTCATCCTATCAACCACAACCCAAATGGAATCAAAACATTTTCTAGTTTTGGGCAACTCAACCACAAAATCCATATTAATCACCTCCCACTTCCAAGTAGGAATCTCTATGCCTTGGGTTAGACCACCCGGCCTTTGATGTTCGGCTTTGACTTGTTGACACTATGAAAACTAGAAATGAACGTGGCAATGTCCCTCTTCATGCCTTCCCACCAATACACATCCTCAAGTCTCTACACATTTTGGTGGAACTAGGGTGGATAAAGTAAGAAGAATTATAGGCCTCATCAAGGATCTTCTCCATCAAACCACCAATAAAAGGCACACACAACTTACCTTGGTACCTAAGGGCACCATCTCCCTCTTAGGAGAAAACCTCTACTTTGACCTCTTTCACCAAGGCCTTCAATTCAAG
>JAPFFP010073912.1:0-23675 GCA_026153255.1 Solanum medicagineum | reverse complement strand
GATAGATTATGTAGATAGATGACATGATTCTTAAAGAAGATATATTGATAGATAATCTTGCATGTTTTAGTCTTGGGAGCATTATTGAACACCGAGTTGGGTGAGGAGTTTCACCCAGAGCTGCATGTGCCAGCATAGGATAGTCATGTAGCACGTTCTGGCGACTCTTGTCCCAATAGTTGGACAATTCTCATTGGATCCAAGTGAGAGAAAGATAGACAAACTATGTCAATTGCCGTGGCAAGTTTAGAAAGGGAGTGGCAACGATGCCTATTCGTTGTGCCCCACCTAACTTAAAGGTGGTGAGACAGGACAAATGTCGGTTAAGAGAAACACCCAAGCAACATTGATAGAATATGAGGTTTCTAACAGAATCATTCTTTCTTTCCAAATATATATTCTAAATTAGCATGACCTATTTTAAACTTGCACATTTTACTGAGATGGGATGGAATGAGCCTTTTGAGTTAAGATGATGTTATTGCAATATTATTATACCTATTCGGTTTCATATAGCTATTTTACATGCCACTCCATTCCACGTACTGAGTCCCTCTCTAGGACTGCATCATTTCATGTTGTAGGAACACATAATCAAGAACATCAATAGGCGAATCATTGAGGATCTTTGGACGTTTAGCGGATTGGTGAGCCTCCCTTATTTCAGAGGATTTTATTATGTTATTTCATCTTGCTTTAGATTTAGATATTGATTAGCTTTTTAGTGATTGAGGTAGCCATGGGTCTGTCATTGGCACCATCTACTAGTGATAGAGGCTTCACAGACTAGAGACAGACTGTTGATCGATAAACCTACGAGCTAGTTTCTATTCTACTAGCCTTTATTATACTATTATTTTGAAATTTGAGGAGACAAGCCCATTTACTTCCTTTTGTTCTTCTACTTATTAGTAGAATGTAGGAATGAATGCATGTGATGAGGCCAAGTGGTTCGTTTGGGGACTAGCAATAGTTTGTGAGTGCCGGTTACGTCTAGGGTACACTCCTGCTGCATGACAAACTTGGTAACAGAGCACGAGTTCAAGATTCCTAGGAAGTCCATGAAGCCATGTCTAGTAGAGTCCTTATTATTGGTGTGAAGTGCTCCACACCATATTTTGGAGGCTATAGGACATTTAGGAATTGTTTCCCTTCTTTTGGATTCTAAGTTCGAGCGATAGAGTGAAACTCTATAAGAGTTCTTTTCTAAATCATGCTTTATACGTTGCAGACCATGTCTTCTAAATGCAACGTGGATTTGAAGGATACCATCAACACCTAGGAGCTTGGGTCTACTACTCAACTGGTCGTGCATAATCGATGGGTAGAAAAGGGCAAGGAGAGAGAGATAGAGGAAGCTTGGGGTGAGGAGGGAAGTAGGGTCCCTCATCTGCAGAGTCCTTGGAAGTATATGCCATTACCAGCTAGTACATCCACGTCCAATAGTAGATATACTCTGAGGACGAGGAGAAATCAAATGCTTCAAGATTCGGAACCCTTCATCCCAAGGAAGTGTGGCTCAAAGAAGCCACCATGTGGAAGGTATGGCAAACTTCATTTTGGGTTGTGTTGATTGGGCTCTAACAGCTGCTTCAAGTGTGAACAAGAGGGTCACTTTCAAAGGGATTGTCTAATGTGAGCTAACAAAGCCTAACCTATGAGATCTACACCATAAGTCAGAGGAAATTAGAGAGATGCTACTCCTAGCATGTGTGATGCTATAAACTAGTTGTGCTCCACAATAGTTGCTCAGCTTAGAGAAATACTCTGGGATGTTGTGATAGGTATAAGTTGAATCTTTCTTGCTTTTGATGTTATGCATGATAGGAAAGTTTATGTTTCCAAGAAATTTTAATGTTTCCAATTAGGAGTGAGATTTGAGGTCTTGTAAAATCATAAATAGTCATTACCCCTAAGCTAGAAAGTTGATAAGGGAGAGGAGGAGACTAGGTAGTGAGAGTGGTGATTGATTGAGGCTTGTAGTTAGTGTTATGTATCCATTAGGCAAGCAATGAGTTGATGAGTCAATTCCCCTAAGTTTGATGAAAGAGTGGTGAGTTTCCTATGATTGTCATGATGAAATATAAAGAGAGAGAGAGAGAGAGAGAGAGAGAGTTAGTGTCAGAATGTGTTAGAACATTCTCAAAACTAGAAAGAGGTCTATATGGATGTATTTTGATATTCTTTTAGCAAGGGTGAAGTATATATGTCAAATAGGGGAGATAGAGTACTTCTAAGTTAATAAATCTAAATTGAGCATATGATTTGTTTTATTGAAAGTTCATGAGCTCATCAGGTTATGAGCTTAGTCAGATAAGGAGATATGATTGAATATGTGAATGGTGCTGAGTTATGAGGAAGGGATACGTTGATTGACTACTCATTTTTTAGTGGGATTATGTTCCCTAAATATTTATCTAGTAGTTGTAAGTTAGTGTTAAAGAGGTGTGTGAATGATGCACATGTTAGTTCTAGGCCCCAAACTTGATTTTGAGGAGTAGTGTGAAGGAAGACATAGTGTCATGAGAGTGATAGTCTTAGTTGGAGATTTTCTCTAAGAGACTTGCCACAGTGTATAGAGATGTAAATTTGTAAGGAAGGTGATGCTATGGGTAGATTGCAAGTGTCCCTTAGGTTAGACTAGTGAAACAAGGATAGCTCAATAGATAAGAAGAGACTTGAGATGGGTATCCATGATTTTATAAAGATATGTGAAGCTCTAAGTTATGACTGCTACAAAAAAATCGACAATATCCTTAAGTCAATGTGAAGTAAGTTGGTGTAGGCATTCTGTGTTATCATGAGCAACTAGGTTGATTGGGGTCTTTATGGATAGATGATAAGGAGTCTTCCATTATAGCCTAAGTATTATATAGATGGGTTTATGAGAATGTAGAAGTTGAGTGTTATAAGAAAAAAGAAGAGGTTAGATTGCAAAAGGCATAGGAAGTCGTTATGAACGCCATAAGAATTGCAAATATAGAGAGGTCCCCATAAAGACAGGAAAGGAGCTAATAGTGATATTGTTGAAAGGTGTCTAAGTGGCTAGTTATATATATATATATTCGACTATACCCTAACAGAAGAGTTTAAGATATTCTTGTGGATAGTTATTCCTTGGCTGAATGGATGTATATATTTACAGTCTAGCAGGGGAAATTGATTCTCAAATTTAGAGAGAGGACCTTAAGAGCTAAGGGGGAGATGATGAAGTGGTAGGCCGAAGTAGACCTTGAGTTTGATGGAGACGGGCTGATTGAGATGACACATCTGTTCTTGTTATATCGTACATTCGTTATTCTTCCGTTGAGGTGATACTCTCTTCACGTTTGGTATGCGACTGCCACGCCTGTGGCATAGTCCCATATACCACTTATTGATTGTTATTCGAGTTGGGAGAATGAAAAGTGGTGAAGTTATTCATTAATTTTGATCTTACCCTATTGATCTGAGTGCCTCCACTCCTATTCTAAAAGAGACGTGACCTGAGTTTTATATTACATATAGCTCTGTGAACTCATAATAAGTCTTGAAAGATGAGAGAGATTGTAACCTATGAATGTTCACAGATAAGATTTCTCGATTAAATCATAGTAATGATCTTTTGTTCCACACTCTTTGAGTAATCAAGCTTTCCAGTCTTGATAGGAGTATTGTTGATGGTATAGACAAGTTATGGATGACGAGAGAGAATGAGTGCTCCTGAATTGTGACAAGGGAGTTGATGTTCCTTTTGAGACTTTGCGTACTTGATTATGCAAGTCCTTGATAGTATTTGTGCCTAATAATGATATTGGGGGTAAAGTTTAAACTCTAGATATTGTGGTTTAAGTCTATTCTTGAGAATGAGTATTCGAGCATCTATGTATTTAAGTTCTTGATGCTTTTCATGCTTACCTTGCTTGGAGTGGTGGTGATTTGAGGTTTCGCCGAAGAAAGAGATGATGAGTTCCTCTAGGTCCAAATTATGATGTTGATAGTAGTAGAATGAAAGCTGGGGTAGATGAGAAGGAGTGAATGTAACATAAGAAAGAGATGATGAGTTCCTCTAGGTCCAAATTATGATGTTGATAGTACTAGAATGAAAGCTGGGGTAGATAAGAAGGAGTGAATGTAGCATTGTTGTGATATTAGTATTAAACTTATGTCATGCAGGGATAGAGATAGGGAGAGGGAGCGGGAGAGGAATGAGACCCTATAATGTGCGATATATAGGTAAGAGTAGTTAGGTGGGACCTTGAGTGAGAGTTCATTGAATGGTGGAGGTAAAAGGGTTGAATGAGCTTGAAGAATCTAAGACAAAGTTGATGTGATTGGAGTGATAGGCTTGAATGCGTAGTTTTTATTATTTAAGTGTTGATGATAGGCTATTGAAGACTTCGTGATGAGGGATCTAAGTAAGGATGGGGGGGTGACAAGGACTAGCGGTTATTTAATAAAAGCCCCTGTGGATGTTTAGAGTTGAGTATTGAGGATTAGCCTTGTAGGAATATGATAATCTTATGAATAACACCTTGAGGCTTAGAAGTAGGCTAGATTTGAAAAGGAGGAGGTGGTTAGATGGAAATTTGAGTAACAGCGATAGGCTTAAGTTGAGGGAGTAGACTACCATGGAAGGGAGTACAATTAAGATGAAGTGCTAAGCTTGACAGCTGTACATAGAGTCTTATGTATCGATGGTCCCATTCTCCCTTAAAGTTGATGGCTTCCTTCTTGAGTCTAAAATGTTGATTTTCGAGGTGTTAAAACGATTCGAATGATGAGTTATGATGTTCCATTTGTGCTTGATGGTGAAAATGTCTAAGAGTATATCTCTACTCTCAATCTAAACCGATTTGTCTATTAACTAAATTGATTGTCTTTTCTAGAGTGGGTTGTCTATTCATGAGTACGAGTAGAGATTGTTGATAGTGATGAGGAGTCGAAAGTTTGATTAACTGATGAGAGTCTCAAGGTGAATTCTGAGTCTATTCGTGCCTTGATATCTACCTTTACTTATCATTCAAGGACGAAAGATCCCAAGAGAGAGATGATGTAACACCCCATAAAATTACCAAAATGCCCCTAAAACGTAATCATGTACATAACGCATCTTCAAAATCTCCGATGGAAAATACGAGACAGGATTTGCGATTAGCACGAAAAATTAAGTGGAAAAATGGTCTCACTTGAATTTAGAGCAACCGTTGAAATTTCGCAAATTTATTACAAAATTGTGTCAGTGTGCGGCCAAGGCGCGACACGACTGGGACGTAGATCGACACTTATTATTTTTAAAATTTTTTTGACAAGAATTGGAAAAATCTATCGAAAAGCAATTTACGAAAAATTACAAATAAAATGCATTTGGTGAATGAGATTTATGTGTATTTTCGTGGAAAACAGTTTTTCTACGCATTTTAAATGTTTTAGTCAAAAATTACATAGGTACGCGCCCAATTCGTGTCGCAGACTGGGCTATTCCGAGGAGAAATTTTATTCATTTAATTTGAGAATTGTATTTTAAGTATTCCCAACACATTTTAATACCCTAAAATGTATTTATTAAAGCCTTTTATTCATACAAAGGGTTTCAGAACCCATTATTTTCCCCAAGTCTAAAGCGTAAATTGTGAGAGAAGAAGAAGAAAGTGCTTGAGGGTTTCAAGTTTCATGTTCAATTCCTTGAAGAAGGCTGAGAAGTTCTTCATCCCACATATGTAAGGCTAAACTAAAAGCATGAGATTGTTCTCCCATGTGTCCCATAGATGGTCTTAGATGAGAATTGAAAGTTTCTTGAGTCTACACACCTGTTTTCTTGAAATATTATTTTGAATTAATTCTTGATTTATGTTTCTATAATATTAATGAGTTTCCAATATATAATCTTCTTGAAATTGAGTAATTGGTTGGATATATGTTCATGTCTTCATTCACATGAACCCTAATTGAAGACTATGGTTGCTTTTATGTTTTATTTTCAAAACTAATATTTCATTATCATATGGGGCATTTTAACCATTGATAATTTCCTATAGCATATATTAATGAGTTTTCATGAATATGACTTTTGAGCATGAACAATAATTTGAGAGAGAGTTCGATGGTATACAGAGACTATTTTTGAAACATGAGTATTATCCTTTTTTGAAAATAGTTGATATTCTGATGAGTTTTAATGGGATTGAGCATTAGGTCTAAATGACACCGGGAGTACATCGTGATGACAATGTAAATATACTTTACATAATAGTTTCATTGGTAGATAATGGAGATACATGATGTGAGTCTTAAAGAAGATATATTGATAGATAACTGTGCATGTTTTAGTCTTAGGAGTATTATTGAACACCGAGTTGGGTGGGGAGTGTCACGCAAGGCTTTTGTGAGCCAGCGTAGGATAGTCATGCATCACATTTTGATAACTTTTGTCCCAATAGTTGGAGAATTCTTAATGTATCCAAGTGAGAGAGAGATAAACAGATTACGTCCTTTACCGTGGCAAGTTTAGGACGGGCTTGGCAACGATGTCTATTTGTTGTGCCCCATCTAACTTAAAGGTGGCGCGACAGGACAGATGTCGATTAAGAGAAACTCCCAAGCAACAATGATAGAATATGAGGGTTCTAAGACAATCATTCTTTCTTTCCAAATGTATGTTCTAAATGAGCATGACCTATTTTAAACTTGCATGTTTTACTGAGATGGGATGGAATGAGTCTTTTGAGTTATGGTGATGTTATTGCCATATTACTCTACCTGTTTCGGTTTCATTCAGTGATTTTACATGCTAGTACATTCCACGTACTGAGTCCCTCACTATGACTGCATCATTTCATAATCTTGGTACACAGGGTCAAGATCATCAGCAGGTGAATCGTTGAGGATCTATGGACGTCAGCGGATTGGTGAGCCTCCCTTATTTCAGAGGATTTCATCATGTTATTTCATCTTACTTTAGAGTTAGATATTTATTAGCTTTTTATTGATTAAGGTAGCCATGGTTGTCATTGGCACCACCTACTAGTGATAGATGCTTCATAGACTAGAGTCACATTGTTGATTGATAAACCTATGAGCTAGTTTCTTTTCTACTAGCCTTTATTATAGTAATTTGAGATTTGAGGAGACGAGCCCATTTACTTCTTTTTGTTCTTTCGCCGATTAGTAAAATGTATGAATGAAAGAATGTGATGAGGCCAAGTGGTTTACTTGGGGAGTAGCAATAGTATCTAAGTGCCGGTTATATCTAGGGTACCATCCCAGGGCGTGACAAAAGTTATCTAAGAAATCAAAAAATACTTCATTTATTCTGAGTAGGAACTCTATATGGTCCCCAAATATCACAATGTACCAATTCAACTACAGACTTAGAGGCAGGGGTGGTAAATTTAAGCCCAACTCGTCCAACCCGACCCAACCCCTTGAAGTTTTAACCCGCCCAATTAGTAGATCAACATATCTCAACCGAACCCATTTCAACCCATTTAAAATTGGGCTGATATGCAACCCACTTTAACATGAGGGAGATGTTGTTAAAATATTTTCAGTATGTTTTTATATAGCCATAATAAAGAAAAATATAATTTAATTAAGTACTAAAATATTGAAAACGAACAAATAAAATAAGTAAAACATAGTAAAAGTTGGGTCGGTTTGGGTCTTGACCTGCTCTATAACCCGCTACTCAACCCGTTTTGACCCAACCCATTTTTACCCGTTAATATATGGGTTGGGTTGGGTCATGACCCGTTTGGTGTCTTTACCCATTATAACCCGTTCAAATTTGACCCAACTTGCCCAATTGCCACCCCTACTTAGAGGAATGGGTACTTATAGGGAAGGGGAGTTTAGTTTGTTTGGCTAAGGGACAGACAGTACAAGGTAGTAAAGCCTCGTTATCTAGAAAGTCAAGATTAAAAGACCCTTTTATAATATCTATAGATGCAAGGCCTAGTCCTCTATGCCACAGAGATATAGACTCAAAAGAAGTTGTTGAGTGTGTACTACTTGCTGAGTTCTTTGGAGATACAGAGTTCAGGTTTTCCATGAGGATGTAAAGGCCTTGATCTTCTCTACTAATACATTTGATCTGTCCATTGTACAGATCCTGGAAAAGGCAGAAGTTAGGAAATAATGAAGTCACGCATTGAAGTTCTTTGGTGAGTTGTGAAATAAAAAGGAGGTTACACTTGAATTTAGGGACAAATAGAACATTTTCAATAGTTTATCTACCAAGAATTTTAGTACTACAAGTGTGTGATATTGATGCCACACCACCAGAAGGTAAATATGAAACGACTCCAAAAAAGTGCCTAAAAATGTGCCTCGAAAGTACCCGCAATCGTAATTTTCATATGTCTTAAACTCCATGAGTGATATTGAAGCTACGACTTTATATTCTTATTTAGGGGTTCAAATAGCGTGAAAAATGTGTCTAACCTCAATTTTAGAGCTATCTAATGGCAATCTCAATTTCCCAAAAATACGATTTATAGGGAGGTTTTTGCACCCCTGGTGCGACGCGCCAAGGGCGCGCCTCAGTACAACCTTTGCCTAGTTTTTCAGGTTTTGTACAAGGCTTTTGGGTTCTTGGATGTAAGTGTTACCATGCATGAAAATGCCTATACTTAGTCTTATTTCACCCTCCTATCATTCAACACATTGCCAAATACTTATTCAAACACTTCATCAATGTTTCATCTCCTATATTCAAGTCTTAAAACTCATCCGGGTCTTAAGGTTGTCATTCAAGCTTCAAGTCTCCATCTCCAATCTTCTTCAAAGATTCTCCAAAGTCCAGGTATGTGGGTATCTTTCATGGGTTCCTTTCACCCATGATATCCAAGCTCTCTTTTACCTAAAATTGTATGATTTAAAGTTGATTTACTCATGGTCTTATCTATTATGAATTTCACTGTACACTAGGTTGGGGATTCATGAAATTATAGTTGTTTTAGCATATTTTGAGCTATGAATATAAGATCTATTGTGAGATTTGATGAAGGGTGTTGATGTATATTGCTTGAGGGTGTTACCAATGCTCTATTGATTTTTTTACATTGAATTTCCTAGCATGATTTCGTTCTTGAATTACATGGTTTTACACTAGCACTACACACCTGCCAAGTGTTTGATAAAATGTTCGGATTATGATTTCTTGAGGAATTGAAGGTTTAATGCATATCTTATGAGTTGAATAACTATATTATGATGAAATGAACATATGTATATGGTTTTCTTTTATATAGTGTTGGAATGTGACCATGCCCTACTCGGGGGTTGTACGCCAGGTAACCATATCGAGGGGTTTGTACTCAGGGCTTGTGTACCAGGTAATCATTGCCTATACTAAGTTGCTTGGTCTATGATGATGATCTCTTGCTTATATTTCCTATATCTTGTTGAATTGCATCCTACATGATTAGTGCATTTAAACGGTATTATGTATACTCTATGCCTACATGATGTTACCATGTAGGAACCGGAGCTCCACTTGATCATCTTCCCCCTCCACATGGCTAGTACTATCTTTGAAGTAAGATTGGTAAGTGGTCAACTTCAAGGATGATATCTTTTAATCTTATGTTATCTAAAATCTCTCTTTCTTTTATTGTATGCTTTTGACTATGAGGGTGAGCCCGGAAAGTTGTCTTGGCCCCTGCTCAATTCTAAGTTTAGAGGTATTGTTAGATAAGTGATGTAATGATGCTTTGAGCTTGACTCTTGTATGCTTTTAATCTATAAAAGACTCCCTTAGCCCCTTTATACTTATTTTATGTCCTCTTGTTATTGTTTAATTGATTCCGTGACAATGGATCTGTAACGATATGTTAAGAGGCTTTGTTTGGGATCCCTCCGGGTTTCCCATTCACCGTGTCATGTCTAGGCCCTAGGTCCGGGTCATAATAAAGATAGTACCGGAGCACTTGGTTGTTAATGGTCCTCGACATCCAACACACCATGTCGATTAGAGTCTTATTCAAGGTTGTGAAGCATACCATGACTATGAGTAAGATGTTATGAGATGATTTAGGATATGTTTCACTTCGTGATGATCTATGTCGTCCGGTATGGGTGTTGGCCAAGGTCGTGACCGCAAAACTCAATCGATTGGTGGGCACCCTTGAGACTTCAAATGATAAAATTGTACAGGGAAAGGCCAAGAGAGCCTGAATTGGAGGTAGGTATCCATATTCAAAGCTTGGGGGCAATGATGGGGTGAACGTCCAAGATGCCTAAAGTGTGGGAAAGGCCATAGTGGCTCATGTTTGATGAAATCTAATTCATGCTTTGGTAGTGGCGGATTTGGCGACAAAGTTAGGCGTTGTCCTCATTCTCAACCCAGAGTTAGGGGTGATGGCCCTCAAGGTCAAGGTACTACGATGGGCTAAGGAGGAAGGGAAGGTAATCAAGGTGGTGCCCCATGGCACAATAATTTTTATGCTCTTCAAGGGAGGCAAGAAGGGGATGAGGCGCCCGATGTTGCTACTGGTATGTTGAAATTTCCTTTGACTTTGATGTGTATACATTGATGGGTTCGGGTGCCACTATTGTTTTCATCATCCCTTTTTATTGCTAGTTGGTTTCATGTATGCCCCGAGTTGTTGTCTGACTGTTTGGTGTCTATCCCATTAGCGAGTCTATTGTTGCTAGGAAGTCCATAGGAATTGTTCTGTGGTCATATTGCATAGATCTTGTCTTGTGACTTTGTTGAATTAGATATGGTGGATTTTGATGTCATAATTGAGGTGGATTAGTTGCATGCATATTGTATCTCCTTTATTTGCAGGACCTATAGAGTTAGATTCCAATTCCCTAACGAACATTCGTGAGAGGGAGAGTCATGATGTGGTGGTCTAGGGTAGATTCATTTCTTGTGTTCAATCCCATAAGTTGATTTCTAAGGGTAGTCTCTATCATCTCGTAAGGGTTAGGGATGTTGAGTCCAAAATCTTTCCTATAGAGTCGGTTATGGTGGTTAATGAGTTCGTTGATGTCTTTCATAGTGACCTTCACAATGACGTTGCGTAGAAGGAGGATGGCTCCCTTGATCTATATATTTATTACCGGAAACTTATTAGGGTCACCAAAAATAGTATGTATCCTCTACTAAGGATTGATAATCTAGTTGACCATCTTCAAGGGGCTAGTCATTTCTCTAAATTGATATTTAGTCCAGGTATTATCAAGTGAAAGTGAAGGGAGTGTGACATTCCCTAGATGGACTTTTGGACAAGGTATCGGCACTATGAGTTTGTGGTTATGTCCTTCGATTTGACTAATGCACCCACCATGTTCATGGATCTTATGAATAGGGTCTTTAAACCCTACCTTGAATTGTTTCTGGTGGTTTTCATTGATAATATTTTGATCTATTCCCATAGTAATGATGATCATGTTAGTCATTTGAGGTGGTGCTACAAAAATAATAGAATATTAGGAGTTTTTGGGCTTAGCGGAATATTACCAGAGGTTTGTGAATGGTTTCTCTTCTATTGCTTCTCCTATGACAAGATTGACCCAAAAGAAAGCTAAGATTGTGTGGGCCGATGAGTATGAAAAGTGCTTCCAAACCTTGAAACATAAGCTTGTGGCAGCTCCTATATTATCACTATTGGAAGGGCTAGATGGTTTTGTGGTGTATTGTGATGTATTGTGATGCTTCTAGAGTGGTTTGGGTTGTTTTCTAATGCAAAATGGTTAGGTCATAACCTATGCTTCTTGGCAACTCGAAGTGCATGAGAGGAACTATCCTACCCATGATCTTGAGCTAGCCACCGTGGTATTTGCATTAATGATATGGTGTCACTATTTTGTATGGGGTGCATGTTAATGTTTCACCAATGATACGAGCCTCCAATATGTCTTCACCCAAAAAGATCTCAACTTGAGGCAAAGAAGGTGGTTAGATCTTCTTACGGATTATGATATGAGTGGGCATTATCATCTCGGTAAGGCTAATGTGGTGGTAGATGCTTTGAGTAGGGTGTTTATGGGTAGCCTAGCTCATGTTGATGATGGTGGCTAGAGGTGGCTAAGGAGGCCCATCGGATGGTTCTAAATCTTCATTGGTTGAGAAGGCAAAAGCTAAGAAAGATCTTGACCCCAATTTGTTGGAATTGAAGCCATTGGTAAAAAATGGTAAAGTGGAGGTTTTCTCGTTGAGGGAGATGGTGCCCTTAGGTACCAAGGTAGGTTGTATGTGCCTTGTGTTGATAGCTTGAAGGAAAAGATTCTTGATGAGGCCCACAGTTCTTCTTATTCTATTCACCCTGGATCTACTAAGATGTATAAGTATTTGAGAGATGTGTATTGGTTGGGAGGCATGAAGAGGGACATTACCAAATTTGTTTTCGGTTGCCATAGTTGCTGACAAGTCAAAGCGGAATATCAAAGGCCGAGTGGCCTAAGCCAAGATACAGAGATTCCTACTTGGAATCGGGAAGAGATTAATATGGATTTTGTGGTAGGGTTGCGAAAGACTAGAAAGGGTTTGGATTCCATATGGGTTGTGGTTGATAAGATGACAAAATCGGCTCAGTTCCTACCAGTCAAGACTACATATAGGGCTAAAGATTATGCTAGGTTGTACATTCATGACTTGGTGAGGTTTCTGGGGGTTCCTTTGTCCATCATATCGGATCGTGGTGCAGACTTCACTTCACACTTTTGGAGGTCCTTCCAAAGTGGTCTTGGAACAAGGTAAAGCTTAGTATGACCTTTCACCTTCAAATGGATAGCTAAGCCGAAAGAACTATCCAAACACTTGAGGACATGCTTAAGGCTTGTGTATTGGAGATTAAGGGTAGTTAGGATGATCATCTTCCATTGATTGAGTTTTCATATAACAATAGTTATCATTGTACCATCGGTATGTCTCCGTTTGAAGCCCTCTATGGTAGATGTTGTAAATCACCGGTTGGGTGGTTTGAGGTTTGAGAGGTGGCTTTGTTAGGACCAGACCTGGTTGTGTAGGCTCTTGAGAAGGTTAGGATGATTAGACAAAAGGTTGAAAACATCCCAAAGTCGCCAAAAGTCTTATGCCGATGTGAGGAGAAGGGATCTTGAATTCAAGGTTGATGATTGGGTTTATTTGAAGGTGTCACCCCTGAAGGTGTGGTCTGTTTCGGTAAGAAGGGCAAGTTAAGCCCTAGATATGTGGGTCCTTATAGGGTGATGAGAAGGATTGGTAAGGTTGCATACTAGTTGAAATTGCCTAGAGAAATGAAATTGTACATCCGGTCTTTCATGTGTCTATGTTGAGGAAGTGTGCGGGTGATCCTAATGCTATTGTACCTCTTGATGTTATGGGGGTAGTTGAAGAAAACTTGACATATCAAAAAGTTCCAGTAGAGATCTTGGATAGGCAAGTGAAGAGGTTGAGGAACAAGGAAGTTGCTTCTGTTAAGGTCCTTTGGAGGAACAAACAAGTCGAAGGTGTTACTTGGGAGGCTGAAGCGGAGATACAAAAGCGATATCCTTATCTTTTTCACTCCATTAAAGCATAAGGTATTGATCTAAGTCCTTTATATGATCTCAAATCTTAATTTTAGCCCTCATGTCATTGCATACTTTCATGTTTAAATTGACAAGTTCATGATGATTTTACAATTATGCTGAGATATTTGAAATGATGTTAAAGTGCATTGTGGCATCTTTATGTGGGCTGAAATTGTCATATTTACATCTCTCAAATACATTTCTTTGACATTTAGGGACTAATGTTCCAAAGGGGAAGATATTGAAACGACCCCAAAAAGTGCCCAAAAATGTGCCTCGGAAGTACCCGGAATAGTAATTTCCATATATCACAAAATCCATGTGTGATATCAAAAATCTGAACTCATATTCTTGTTCAAGGGGTCAAATTGAGTGTAAAATGGGTCTAACCCTGATTTAAGAGTTACCATCGTGAAATTTGAATTCTAGAGACAATCCGCGCCATTAGTGCAATGCGCCAAGAGCGTGCTATAGTGTATTTTGTCCACTGTTTTTCTTGTCAAGTCCAAGACCATTGGGTCATGGGCCTACGTGTTCCAAAATGTGAAAGTACCTACACTTAGCCATATTTTACCCTCATATCATTAAAAAAATTCCCAAAAACTCACTCAAACTCTTATCCAAATATTTCTACTAAATTCAAGTCCCAAAACTCATCTGGATCTTAAGGTTCTCATTCAAGCTTAAAGTCTACATCTCCAATATTCATCAAGTTATTCTCCAAAGCTGGGGTATGTGGGTTTCTTTCATGGGTTACTTTCGCCCATGATACCCAAGCTCTCCCTTGCCTAAAATTGCATGACTTAAAGTTGATTTAATCATGGGTCTTATCTATTATGAATTTCACTGCATATCATGTTGGGGTTTCATTAAATTACGGTTGTTTTAGTAGGTTTTGAGCTTTGAATTTATGATCTATTGTGAGAATTGATGAAGGATTTTGATGCATATGGCTTGAGGGTCTTACCAAGTATCTATTGATGATTTTACATTGAATTTTCTAGCATGATTTCACTCTTGAATCGCTAGGTTTTACACTAGCACTACACACCCGCCAAATGTTTGATAAAATGTCTAGATTATGATTTCTTCAGGAAGTGAAGGTATTATGCATGTTTAATGAGTTGAATGACTATATGATGATGAAAGGAATGTATGTGTATGACATTATCTCTATAGTGTTTGGAATCGACTAAGCCTCACTCAGGGGTTTGTAGGCATTGGTAACCTTGTTGAGGGGTTTGTACCTCAATCGCCTTGCTCGGCCGGTGATAGGCCTGTGTAACCATGTCGAGGGGTTTGTAACTCATCCACCTTGTTTGGTTGTTGCAATCCTGTACCACCATAGATGAGGGTATGTACCTTCATGCCCTGAGAGGGTACCCTAGATGTAACCGCCACCCAGAGACTATTGCTAGTCTCCAAGCGAACCACTTGACCTCATCAAAGTCATTCAGTAAATATACTTTACCAATCCGTGGAAGACATAAGGAAGTAAATGGGCACATCTCATTTAGTCTCAAGATAATACTATAAATAAATGGCTAGTAGAAAGAAACTAGCTTAACATGTTTCAACATCAACATCCGACTCTAGTCTACAAAGCCTCTATCACTATTAAGTGTTGCCAATGACAGACCCATGGCTACCTCAATCTAAGTGATAGCTGATCAAATCAAACTCTAAAGAAAGATGAAATAAATATAATGAATCCTCCAAAGTAGGAGAGTCTCACCAATCACTAAACGTCTCAAATCCTCAACGATACGCCTGCGGTCGATCTCAAAATCTTGTATCTACATTCATGAAACGATGCAGTCCCAGAGGGGGACGTCATTACGTGGAATGTACTGATATATAAAATAGCTGACTGAAATCGAAACAGGTAGAATAATATAGAAACAATATCAACTCAATATAGAAATCAATCAACATGTCAAATGTCTAACTAAAGGAAGAATAAAGAGTAGACAAGTGTCCCATCGATCAATCAACTCATTAATCAAATAAGACTCATCTTATAGGGATCATCTCAAAGTAAATCAACTCAAGTCAACTCACCTCATCTCAACTTAGAGGGACTCATCACAACTCATCTCATCCCATCTTGACTCAGAGGGACTCATCTCAACTCATCTCATCTCGACTCAGAGTACTCCGTTAGGAACTTTCTAGGAGTTTCTCTTATCAGACAACAACAACTTACGAGCCAGATTGTACAACAAGCCGCAATTTTTGCCACAACCGTTCTATACTTTCTAGGAAGGGGACGAATCAAACCCACTAAGTGCCCGTCAATCCATTAAGTCCGGAATAAAGGTAGATGATCAATTTGGCACAAATTCGTCTTGAAATCTTTGACTCCTAGATCTTCTCTCTTTTCTTTTAGCTCTAGGTCTTTTTTAGAGACTTAGAATGGCTTAAGAATGGATTTTAAACCCTTTTTACGCTTAAAATGACCTGTTTTGGTCATTTATTAAGTCTAGGAGGGGTTTGCAAAGGTCTAGGATGCCCCTTATGAAATACGAAAAAAGTATGTTTCTAGGTCGCGAACACCGCATACTTTTTCAGTAATTTTCGTCAAAAATCCTCCGAAAGCCCTTAGAAAATGGTTGGAACAAAAACCAAGTGTTGGTCCTCGATGCATCGCGTCGTTGACCTATCGTGCACCCTCACTGGTTCGTAATTTATTACGAAAAATTATTTTTTGACCTAGTTACTGTAAAATCAGGTTGAGGCCATTTACCCCATCAATATCTCATGCTAATTGCATATCCGGTCTCCAATTCACAGTTGGATCATGGAAAGACGTGTTACACGGACGTTTCCGTTCTTGGGGTATTTTGGTGATTTTACCAGGCATTACATTATCTCCCCCTTGGAATCATTCGTCCTCAAATGATGAGTAAACGTGGATATCAAAGCACAAATAGACTCAGAACTCATCTCAGCATTCACACCTATCTATCAATCTTTCTACTTCTCATCACCATCAACAATCTCTATTCAGACAAGAATAGACAATCTTTAAGAAAAGACAATCAAATTAGTTAAGGGTAAGAAAATTTATCTTCAACATTCTCATCATTAGGCACGAATAACGATCAAGAGTCTTCTCATCAATCACTCAATAAATAAGAAGATCGACCCATTTGGACGATCACGAATCACTCAGAGTAGACAAATTAGTTTAGATCAAGAGTAGAGATATTCTCTTAGACACTTTTAGCATCAAGCACGAATGAAACATTGGAACTCAATCAATTCAATTGTTTAAACACTTCGACAATCAAGACTCTTCTCATCAATCACTCAATAAATCAGACGATCGACCCATTCGGACGATCACAAATCACTCAAAGTAGACAAATCAGTTCAGATCAATAGTAGATATATTCTCTTAGACACTTTTAGCATCAAACACGAATGAAACACTGAACTCAATCAATTCAATTGTTTAAACACTTCAACAATCAGTCCTTCCAACTCAGGAAAGAAATAATCAAATCTAATCGAGAATGGGGCCATCGATACATAAGACTCTATGTACAAATCTGAAGCTTAGCAACTCATCTCAATTATGCTCCTCTTTATGACACTCTACTCTATCAACTTAAGCTTATAACTCATATTCAACTCTCTACCTATCCACATCTTCTTACTCCATTCAAGCGTACTTCTGAGCCTCAAGGTGCTACCCTTAAGATGATCATATTCATCAAAGCTAATCCTCAATACTTAGCTCTATACTTCCATATGGGATTTCATTAAAAGATCATTAGTCCTCTTCAATACTTCACTATCATGAAGTCTTCGATAGTTTTTCATCAATACTCATATAACAATGATCACGCATTCAAGCCTATCACTCTAACCACTTCAACTCTATCTTTGAATTTTCAAGCCTACTTAGCACTTCTTCCTCAACAATTCAATGAACTCCCACTCAAATACACACCAACATACTCTTACCTATCTACTGTACGTAATAAAGACTCATCTCTGTCGTCTTCCCTATCTTTGCCCCTACATGACACAAGTACAACACCTATGTCACAATAAGGATATATTCACTCCTCCCCATCTACCCTCATTCTCCATCTTCTACTATGAACATCACTATTTGGACCAAGGGGAACTTGTCATCTCTATACCCTACCATCAACAATGGCATAAAAAGCCAAATGTTAGTGCATGCATAAGATAGCATCAGAATGAAGAACTTTCACTCTCTCCCATCAACCATCACTCCTCTACTATCATTGACATTTCTATGAAGACAAATGGAGAAAGGATCACTCAAAGAGCATGGAACGAACGATCAGTAGCATGACTCAATCAAGAAATCTTATCTGATGAAATTCATAATGAAGTACAATCTCCCTCATCTATCAAGACTAATTCCGAGTTCACAAAATACACCTATTGTAAAACTCAAGTCGCATCTCATTCAACATAGGGGTAAAAGCACTTAGATCCATTAGGTCAGATCAAAATGAATGAATGAACTCATCGCCTTTCATCCTCACAATTCAACATGAATTACAATCAAAAAGTGGTATGTGGGACTAGGCCATCGTCATGATAGTAATATACCAGGTGGGAATAAAGTATCATCATCACTGAAAGTACAAGGAATATACGAGATGGCAAAATTAATGCCTCATCCAAATCAACCTATCACCATCGAGCACTTAAGGTCTACTTTGATCTATCATATCATTATCTCCCCCTTAGCTCAAGGGTCATCTCTCAAGTTTTTCGAATCAATTCCCTCTATTGGGCTAGAAGCATATACCTCCACACGATCAAGGAATCACTATTCACAGGAATAGGCATCTTAAACTCTTTTATCATTCTATAGTCGCATAAACAAATGAGCCATTAAGACTCTCTTCAAAGATACCACTCTAAGCTTCCTCTCGTCTCTATGGAAATCTCTCTCTATATTTGCTACTCTTAATGGCGTACATAACAACATTCCAAAACTCTTACAATCTAACCTTTTCTTTTGCATACTAATGCTCAACTTTTTTGATCTCATAAACACATTTGTTTGAGACTTAGACTATAAGGGAAAAACTCATCATCACTTATCCATACGTCCAAATCAACTTAGTTGCTCGGGATGATAAGGAATACTTACATTAGCCCACTCCACATTGAAAACTCAAATATACTATCTAGACTCTTATAGCAGTCATAGCTTAGAATTTCAAACATTTTTACACAATCATAGGTACACATCTCAAGTATCTTCTTATCTATTGAGCTATCCTCATTTCACTTGTCTTACTTAAGGGGCACTTGTACTCTGCCCTTAGCATCACTTCCTCACAAATCAACATCTTCATCTCGAACATACACTAGGGAAAACCTCTTTATGACTAAGCTCACATATACATTATACCTTCTTACCTGACTAAGCTCATAACTCGATGAGTCTCATGAACTCTCACTTAAAAAAAATTATAGGCCTAATTTAGATCTATCACATTGAAAACACTCTTTCCCCTATTCAACATCCATACTTCACCCTCAATAGTGTGGATGCTACAACACCTTGACATAAACTCTCTTCTAGTAGGAGCACGCTCTATCACATTCTAACAATAACTCTTTCTCTCTACCTCACCAGGAATAACCAAGCGGTACTTACAACTCTTTCATCAATATTATAGTAATTGACTCGTCATCTTATTACTTACCTTATAGGTACATAACTCTAACTACAAGCCTTAATCAACCATCACTCTTGCTGTCGCATCCTTTTCTTTCCATCCTCATCCTTCTAACTCTAGGATGATTCAATTCTATTCGGATTTATAAAACCTCACATCTCACTCTAAGGTGGTAGCATTAAACTCTTTTAGAGACATAAGTTTCTCTCTCATGGGTAACATCAGAAGCAAATTCTGGATAAGAGGGTCTAGGTACATCTAGAACAAACTCAAATGCATATTCATATGAGTAATAGTGCACTCTTTCTAGTCAATCAACTTATCACACTAATTGGCTTATCTCAAGCCTGGTGTAGTCTCTCTATCATTCTGATTACTGTATTTCAAGGAATGTCATCGATAAGAGTTTGAACATTACCGTCTCTATCATCTCATAGGTGAGGGATAGTCAAAAGGTTTAGAAAATTGCACGAATCATCATAGACTTCTTAGGAAATTGCTCTATAGCACGATTTAGAATCTGAAAAAGGGAAACAATTCCTAAATGTCCTATAGCCTCCAAATTATGGATGTGGTGCTCTTCACCCCAATAATAAGGACTTTACTAGACACGGCTTCATAGACTCCCTAGGACTCTTGAACTCGTGCTCTATACCAAGTTTGTCATGGCCCGAGAGAGTACACTAGACGTAACCAGCACCCAGAGACTGTTGCTAGTCCCCAAGCAAATAACATGTCCTCATCATAGTCATTCAATAAATAAACTCTACAGATTAGTGGAAGACATAAGAAAGTAAATGGGCTCATCTCATCTAGTCTAAAGATAATATTATAAATAAATGACTAGTGGAAAGAAACTAGCTTCACAAGTTTCAACAGCAACATCCAACTCTAGTCTATGAAGCCTCTATCACTATCAAATAGTTCCAATGACAGACGCATGACTACCTCAATCAAAATGATACCTGATCAAATCTAACTCTAAAGCAAGAGGGAATAAATATAATGAATCCTCCAAAGTAGGGGAGGCTCACAAATCAGTTGATCGTCTCAAATCCTCAAAGATTCGTCTATTGACGATCTTCAAATCTTGTATCTACATCATAGGATAGTGCAGTTCCAGAGGGGGATGTCAGTACGTGGAATGTACTGGTATGTAAAATAGCTGAATGAAACCGAAACATGTAGAATAATATATAAACAATATCAAATCAATATAGAAATCAATCAACATGTCAATTGTCTATCTAAAAAAAGAATAAAGAGTAGACAAGTGACCCATTAACTAATCAACTCATCAATCAAATCAAACTCATCTCAAAGGAACTTAACTCATCTCACCTCAACTTAGAGGGACTCATCACAACTCATCTCATCCCATCTCGACTTAGAGGGACTCATCTCAAATCATTTCATCTTTACTCAGAGTACTCAGTAAGAAACTTTTTAGGAGTTTCTCTTATCCGACAATAACCACTTATGAGTGAGTAATTGTACAACAAGCCATAATTGTTGCCTCAGCCGTCCCATACTTGCCAAGTAGGGGATGAATCAAATCCACTAGGGACCCCAACAATCCGTTATGTCTTCTATTGTTTCAGAGACTCTATCCAGAGGGAACCACAATGAGATGTAATGGTTCTAATCCTCACCTATGATTGGCTGCGTAGTTTAACGAGTTTGAGTTGGACTAACTCTTACTCTTTCGGTGCTTGATACTCCTCCCATGACATAATGCTCATAATACAATCTATCCAATCGATACATCTCAATCGACTCATTTTACTCAGCCTTATAAAGGCTCTCATTATTCAATCAGTCTCATAGAGAATATAACCATCTCATCAATCATCATCTCAAGCAACAACTCAAGGATTTGAACAATTATTAGGGAATAATCGAATAGACAAATCGTTAGAGTTAATTTATGGAGACTTAAGGGACCATCAAGTTCTATCAACTCATCATCATTCTCAACTCACAATCACAATTACAATCAACATTCTCACTCAAGGCTCTAGACTCAATCCCTATCTTCTTTCATACATGCTTTTAAAAGTTAACATATAGGAGTTATACAATATCTCATAAAAATATTCAATTCAAGAAAACAAGTTTATGATAATCATCAACATATGAAAATACATGTAAGAAGTATAATTTTTCAAGAAAATAATCAAGATTCATGCATGTTTACT
Organism: Solanum medicagineum; assembly: GCA_026153255.1. NCBI lineage: Eukaryota > Viridiplantae > Streptophyta > Magnoliopsida > Solanales > Solanaceae > Solanum > Solanum medicagineum. Next base: position 2,314 of record JAPFFP010073912.1, on the reverse strand, counting down.
CAAGAACCTTCAAGTCTCTTCTAAGACAATCTATGGGACACATGGGAGAACAATTTCATACTTTTAATTTAGCCTTACAAACTTGGAATAAAGGTAGACAATCAATTTGGCACAAATCCGTCTTGACATCTTCAACTCCTCACTCTTCCCTCTTCTCTTTTAACCCTAGGTCTTTTTCAGAGACTTTAAGAATGGGTATTAAACCCTTTTTACGCTTAAAATGACCTATTTTAATCATATATTATGTCTAGGAGGGGTTTGGAAAGGTCTAGAATACCCCTCACGAAATTCGAAAAAAGTCAATTTTCGAGATGCGGGGTCCACGATGCGGACCGTGTAATTTTTTGGTACTTTTCGTCAAAAATCCTTTGAAATCTCGTAGAAAATGTCTATAACAAAAACTAAGTGTTAGTCCACGACGAGTCCGCGTCGCAGACCTAGCGCGATCCTCTTGTTGTTATTTAGTTTCATCCATGACCAAGATGTGTAACAATATACTAGGAGGCTTGTTTGGGGTCCTTCCGAGTTCCCCATTTGCCATGTCACATCTAGGTCCTAGGTCTGGGTCGTGAAAAAATGGCCCTTGTGAATCCTTCCTCTGTAGTTTTTCTCAGTCTTTTCTCTGCATGCTCTATGCATCTACTTCAAATTACGTAGAAGGAATTAAGGGTTGTTACAATATGAGGTGTTGTACACTTAGTATAATCTTATCCTAGGTAGGCTACGTAGTTTATGAGTACAAGTTATTATTACTTTTACCCGTATCGATGTTCAATACGACTCCCAAAATATTATTATATGCTCATAACTTAACAATGTAGTTACTAAAAATACTTCTATAATCTTTTGGGACTAAGCCCAGTTTTAGTTTTTCTCAACTTCTCACTTTTCTTCACAAAGATATATTCTCAACTTAGTGAATACATAACACATAAGTTTGCTTCTCATCTCAATTGCATATAAATATTTAAAGGAAGTCGTTTACATGCTCAAAATATAATGTAAGGACTTCTTGCTCAACTCTTGCGAAAATTCTTGTTCAAGTTAGTCCTGAAATAATTATCTTCTAACTCAAGGCAATGCATGGAATAAGTACAAAATATATTAATTAATTTAATAACTCTTCAAAAATTTACATACTATGTTTTAGTTAGAAATAACCATGCTTTTTCAAAAAGTAACGTAATACACTTGGAAATACTCATGTTTCCTTAAAACTCTTCTTTTTAGCTTCAAAATACTTGTACTTTACAGAAAATAATGCGCAATTTACAGTGATGTAAATCCTTCATTTCAACTCAATTAGGGTTTATGCGAGAGGTAAGCATGAGTAATAATCAAGAACTAAATTATCGTAGGAAATCATACTTTCGATGACATAGATTTGAATTGAATAATAAAGGATAATAGGAACATGAATTCAGGAAAGATTGAAAATTTTTCTATTAAACTCTTACCGACTAAAATAGATATAGGGCATGAGGATGAACTTAGTCCAATACTCTGAATAGTCTTACATGCGTGGAAGAACTAGATTCTTGAAGAGCTCTGAAGAAGATGCTTGAAAGCCCTAGCTTTTCTCCTCTGAAACTACATTCTAAGTCTTGAGAATTTTTTTTAGCATAAAAAGATTAATTGATAATACTTAGGGACTTAATTTTATGTAAAACCACCAAGTTTAGGCTTAGAAAAGTTGAAAAATACTTAAACTAGTCCTTAAAATGTTGTTAAGGTCATCTACGGTCTACAGAAGCTTCTACAAATCATAGAAAACATCCGTAGAAAACATCTGTAAAATGGAACTCATTTTACCAGCCCAAACTAGGGATGGCAATGGGGCGGGTGCAGGGTGGGTTGAGCTCAACCGGCAAAATTTTTTAAACCGCCCCGCCCCACCCGCATGATGACTTTCTTAAATTTTAAAGTTCTTTCATTTTTTAATTGAATTTAGTTTTTTTTTTGGCTAATTAGCGTCTCAACAACTAATTAACTATTTTTAGCTGACATTTATACAATTTTTTCCTAATCGTTAAATAAAAGTTTCTAATGAACAATTTAACAACTAACATTTACTGGACATGTATAGTTTAAATTTTAGAAAAAAATAAAAGTAAAATCAATGTTTAGTATAAAAAGTTTAAATCTTTGATTTTTACTAGTTACAAAAATTTAATTCCTTTGAATTCCTATTTGATTTTATAAACCCACAACCCACCCCGCCCCGCATTCGTTTTAAAATATAGCTACTTCAGCCCGCCCTACACTCGCCCCGACCCACCTTAGATAGCTCTAAACCCACCCATACCCACCCCAT
>JAPFFP010073890.1:0-23681 GCA_026153255.1 Solanum medicagineum | reverse complement strand
GGGAAGATATTGAAACGCCCCAAAATGTGCTTCAAAAATGTCCATAATCATAATTTTCATATATCTCAAAATCCATGCGTGATATCAAAAATCTGACTTCATATTCTTGATCATGGGGCATAATTGAGTGGGAGGTGGGTATAAACTGGATTTTAGAGGACCTATAGCGAAAATTGATTTGTAAATTTTTCGAAAAAGTAGTTGTGGGCAATGGCTCCTCGACGCGGATCCATCGCGGAGCAGTATTATTTTTTCCTTATTTTTCTATTTTGTCCTAAGGGCATTGGGGTCATGGCCCCATGCCCATTTAAATGTGAATTATCCCATACTTAGCCATTTTTCAACTCTATGTCACTCAAAAAATCCTCTCTAAAACCTCTCCAACACTTTATCAAAATTCCATTCAAATTTCAAGGATTTCAAGCCTAACTTTAGTACTCAAGGATTCTCTTCAAGATCCAAGTTCTCTTCAAGATCATCTCAAGAAAACCCATGTTTGAGGTATGTGGGTTTTGTCTACTGGGTCCTTCCACCCATGGAGTCCAATATTCCTTTTTATGAAAATTGCATTTTTTCAAGTATTTTTACTTATGGCTATCCATTATTACGAAGCATGAGCATATATTATGTTGGGGTCTTATGAAATGTTGATTGATTATGCATGTCTATCTATTTCAAGCTTATACTATGAATTGGATTTGTCTATTGAGATTTTCCATGTTTTGAGCTATGAAACTTTGATCTAATATGAGATTTGATGATGGATTTCAAGGTATGTTATATAATGGTTTTACTATATGTTGGTGGGTTGGTTTACATTGAGTTTTCTCATATTATTTCACTCTTGAATTGCATGATTTTGAACTAGCATTATAAACCCGCCAAGTGTTTGATAAAATGTCTTGACAAGGATTCTCAAGTTACTGATGATCTATTACATGGTTTACAAGTACGTGATTTTATGATGATTAAGGGCTTGCATGTATGCATTAATTCATGAAAAGTATTTATGATGTTGCACGTAGACCATACCTTGTTGAGGGAGGGGGGAGGGTGACATGCCCAATCACCTTGTTGAGGGGTTGACATGCCTCAATCACCTTGTTCAGGAGGTGACATGCCTTAATCACCTTGTTGGGGGTTGACATGCCCAATCACCATGCTGAGGGGTAGATACCTTGATCACCTTGTTGGGGGTGACATGCCCAATCATCATGTTGAGGGGTTGATACCTCGATCACCTTATTTGGGGGTGACATGCACAATCACTATGTTGAGGGGTGGATACCTCGATCACCTTTTTGGGGGGTGACATGCCCAATCACCATATTGAGGGGTGGATACCTCGATTACCTTGTTGGGGGTGATATGCCCAATCACCTTGTTGTGGGGTGGATTCCTCAATCACCTTACAAGGGGGTGACATGCCTTGGATTCCAAGTACTATTTCGCTTGGTCTATGTTAGTTATGGTCTCTTCCCACACATGTAATATATATTTTGCATGTTATGTTATTTACAAGCATGTTTTACTTGAAGCATTGATCATGCATGCCATATTGATATTATACTTATCCATTGCTTATGACTATGCATTTTGACTATGTCGGCTTATGTCTTATTGCATTGCATCTACATAGTAAGTGCATATAAACGTACTAACACATACTTTATGCCTACATGATATTACCATGTAGGGATCGGAGCCACTCTCGATCATCCTGCACATGGCTAGTTCGATGCTTTGAAGATAAGCTTTGGTGAGTCCTCAAGTCCAAGGATACTATCTATGTTACTCTTGCTGTTTGATATTTCCTTATGTTGAACACTTGGAACTATGAGGGTGAGTCCAAAAATGTCTTGGCCCCCGCTCCACTCTATATTAGAGGTGTTGTTGGATAATTAATGTACTTATGCTATGAGCTTGACTCTTGAATGTTTTATGACTATTAAAGACTTCCCTTAGTCCCGTTTCTCTTATTTATATCTCTCGTTGTGGTTATTTGGCTTCTATGACCAAGGATGTATGATTGATATACTAAGAGGCTTGTTTGGGGTTCCTTCGGGTTCCCCATTGGCTGTGTCACGTCTAGGCCCTAGGCTTGGGTCATGACAACAAGTATTTACAATGAACAAGGGACAAGGACTAACATACTCACACTCAACAAAAGAGCATCTTGTGTACAAACATGGCACACCATTGGCTTGCCTTTAATTTCAATGAACATTGACTCAATTTCATTTGGTTGAAAATCTCAAAGGGTTTTTTAGGTTTGTATTGTATGCTAAGGGGTAGGGTTGGATACAATTTGGACAATAGTGACTAACCCTCCTTAAGTCCCACACACTAGATTCATTCTTTTTTAACTTTTCCATTTTTTTGCATCACACACCAATGCGCATTTAACCCTTCTTTTTCATTTAGGTGCCCCACTTACAACTATTTTTTTCAACACTTTGGAAGATTCTTTTCACTCAAGCACTTTTGCTTCATTTTATTTTCATTTCGAAAGCACTCTTTTTCTTTTCTTTTCATTCCTCCCTTCAATTTTCTTTTTCTTTTTCTTTTCACAAGCACCCAAGTGTTAGACACACTTACTTTTTCTCCTACATCACTCCCAACTTAGTCTTAAAACTTCATTTATCACAAGAATGTAAAACTCAAGGAGGGATAATGGTTCAAAAGATGGATATCTTATCAAAGATGTTTAAGGCTTGTAATTAAGGTTGCTAATAGAAAGGATTATGTTCAAAAGGGACACCAGGGATTAAATCAATGCATTTGGTGGCTATTTAGGCTATGTGGACTCAATTAAAATCAAAGAATACCTAATATCATTTTCCCAACCAAAGTATATCCAGGCCAACATTTCAAGACCAACAAGGCAAGTTCTAGGTGACACGAGTACACACAAGGAACAAAACAAAAACTCACAACACACATGACATGCAAATTAAATAAGAAAGGATCAATTTAGCTCTCAAATTAAGTACAAAGGACTCATTTTTCAAATATATCCACCAAGCAAGTAAGAGTCACAAAAAGAGTCCAAGTGTTGTCTTAAAATTATCCCAAAACCATTTTCTTTCACAAATTTGAGGGGTATAGATTTTCATAATCCACAACACTAATGTAAGCTAGCAGCAAACATTTCACAATCCTAAAGTACAGCCCCAGCAAGAGTCAATAGCTACTCAGACTTCACCAAAAACCATATTGTACACACATTCTCACACAACCAATTGACGTTTTGCCCTTAAGAATGTCCTCACTCAATCCATCATCGGGAACCGTCAATTATACATACCATTAAAAAAATAAGAAGCTACCAAATCTACTAATAGACTAAACGTAAACAAAATTTGGACAATCCCTGCAAGGGCATACCATAATCACATAAATCAAGCCCGACAAGGTCACCTTATCTATACAAAACAAATGACAGTCTACAATTGCCTACCAATCTAGAGTATACAAAATGAAAACAGAAGTCATAATAAAGTTATATGAGCATCCCTAACTAAATATGATATTGTGTCCTCATAGTACAATCACAAAGTAAAAGAGAATATGAGGGACTCCTGAAATAATCACTCAGTTCTCAAGCTCAAAGAGATGGTTAACTCATCATCAAGATCTGAAGAACTAAACCCACATAACTACCTTAATTTTCCCAGCATCTTGTTCAGGAATCTACTCTTCCTCCTCTCATGCTATCCGAACTTCTTCTACCTTTCTTCTATCTTTCCATGTCTCCGGCTCTTGTGCTCTAACCAATCACTCATAGCTCCCTAAGCATCTACAACTAATGTAAGTATAGGTTGATCATCTGTTGTATCCCCTGGTGGTCTTGTAGGAAGGCCTGCAACCAGTTTCCTAATCTGCTCATCCATCCCATGAGTCTGGGAGGAAAAGTACCCCATAGTAAGAGGACCAAACTAAGTAGTCCTGAAGAAACTGTAGGACCTGCAACTCCTGAAGTGGGCTCCTCTGACTCTCATCCTAGATCAGTAAACTACCTAAAGAAGGGATCTTGAACATCAATCCGCACCTTGTTCTATCCTCCTAAGCCACCTATCTTCTTCACTGGATAGATATCTTTGGTTGGCTTCTTCTCCTCATTTGTGGATAGGAAAAATACCCCTATCTCATAGTACAATCTGGTAATCAGTGAGGAGTACTCTAAGCTATTGGCCCTCACTTGAGCTAATTTGCAATCTGATCCACTACAATATGTCTCACATTAACCTGAAGATCGTCCAAGATAGCTACTATGACAAGTGCACAATCCAAAGTAACCTCTGTGTCATGTGTAGAGGGAATGACCCGAGAACAAATGATGGAAAGCCAACATCTAGCTTCCATCATGAACTCATATGAGTCAATACCTCTATGAGAAGTGAACCACTCTAACAGGACTTCAACATGCAACTTGTCAACCAACCACTGAGCACCCAACTCTCGATATCTCTCTTTATACACCCAATTGTCAGCACCTGACAACCTGTAGATATTATTGATAATCATCCGGTTGAAATCAACTCTCACTCCTCGGATCATAGTAGCCATCTCCTCTCCAAAGTTAGTCTCTGAGGCATTGGCATAGAATTCGACAACTATAGTGTGATTGGGTTTGATAGATTCATCAGTAAAGCATAGCCAACCCAAAGTCTGAAGGTGACCGAAGAAATCTAGCATCATTTCCTCCACCTTGTCCAAACAAATCCCTCTCTCTCGTATCACATGACGACCCAAATAATCATCAAATTTTTGGGAACATTTGGTTGAGAGGAATCAACTTTGATCAAAGTAGGCATCTTCGTTCACCTCTGGAAAGATTTCATTCTCATGAAGTGCTTGCTCGGGATCTATTTCCAACCAATTTAGACCTACAATCAAAAACTAACACAATAAAAACATTTTATAGACATTTAAATCATGTGTTAACAAAGAGTTACACTAAGAAAGTTATTTAGAAGTAATTTAGATACAGTGAAGCATTGTTGTTGTTGAACCAACAAATATCTTGTCTTCGTGCTCGCTTCTACTCAAGTGTGATTACTGAGTTCATGGCACTCTATGTCTCCATGTTTGCGAAGAACGGAGAATTACTAGAGCATCCACGCTCGCGGCTTGGTATCCACGTTCGCGAAAAGTAACAGTCACTATAATTCAAATTTCAGAGAGGCATTCAATGAAGAACATGGAGGGCACACAATTTAATCATGATTTTGACAACATAATACATCCCCCCCCCCCCCCCCCAATTCCTCCCTAAGCAACAGACAATCACTCCCCAAGATACAATGTACAATCTAGCATGAAAACCCACTTCAATTTACATGTTTAGGCTTAGAAATCATCTCCGAGATTCCCAGAGGGACTGCACCATAGTAACAAACTTTTGCCCCAAAAAGCAACAATAGACAAGAACACTTGAATTTTAAAGTTCCAACACTAGGTTATAAGATTTTTAAGTATGAAGCATTACCATAGTCATGAAAATATACAGCTGCGCTGATTACCATTGAAGCAATCATATGAAGATGAAGTAGAATGACATACCTAGGAGTAGATGACCGAAAAGGATGCAGAATAGGAGAGCTTTAAGGGACTCCCTTTTGTGTTTGTCAAGTTGAAAGGGTTGTCAAAGTACCTTTCATCCATGTTGTCCTTCCCTGTGTTTGAAGAAAAAAGTCACAAGTGACTTGTCTTTTCATTTAACTGCATCCGTCAGTTCTCCGCCTTAACAGGCCTATAGGTGCAGTCGTACTTCATCACCCTTATGCATTCTGCGATCACAACACCATAACTGCCTTTGTGCCTTTCTTTATGTTTTGTAAGTACTTTTGATGTATTTTTCAATATATCTTGTAAGCATTTTATTTTTCAAATGAAAGTACTTTGGGGATAATGGATTACCTTTAAATTAATACACATCATTCAATTCGATAGGACTACCCCTAATATAAAAGGGCCACTTGCATTTAGGACACGCAATAACTATTTCTATGCTATGTGCTATAACTGTTTGTATGATTATGTTGTTTTATTTTAATAAAATTCTAGCCCACTCCTTTTGAAATTTTTCTAGAGCGACCTAGGCATAAATCCCAGTCACTATCAAATATGCGACCAAATAATTCTTTGAGTCCCAAGTTTCTCAACAAAGTCTGAATTTCTTAACCCATTTTTAAACTTTCGTTCTTCCATCTCAGGAAAGTTGGATTTGTACTCAGGATGGAGAAAAGCCAAAATGCTAAGAGTGCTGAAGGCATATTGGCAACGATGCTAGGTAAGGTCACCCAAGAGGTCCTGGAAGATGGAGGAGTGAATCAGGCTACTAAGAAGATGCTTGCTAAAATAGTTGAAGCTAATGAAGAAATGAGAAATACTAAGGATAAAAGTCCAAGTCTGAGTAAGGCAAGTCAAATACTCGAAGAATATTCATCTACTTTGGAGGGATATCTTGGAAACATAATAGCTCGAAACACGGAAGTGGAGGTGGAGCTCGAGGCTACCCTGGAGGAGATAGCCAGGCTGTAGCAAGAGAATACCCATTGTGCCCTCCCACGACCGAGCAAAGAGGCCAAGGGAGTTGAGGTTGACATCGCGCCAAAAGAGTGATTCAAATCAAGTATGAAGAAGGAAATCAACAAATCAGCAGAAGAAGTCTCAATGGAGACATTTTATGTTTTTGGCAATATTTCTATCCCATATTTTTCATTTTTTGTGTAATGAAGTCTATCTGAATCAAGCTATTCCTTGTATTCTTGAACTACGTGGGACCTGATTTCTCATTTGTGAGATACGTAGGCAGCCTTTAGGCCCGGCCCCTATCTTTCAAAAAGCTTATTTTTCCATTGTCTACACTATCAACAATATAAGAAGACCTGGCTTGGCGCGAATCAATCTTCGTGATCCACTATTTCTAAAATTATATAGGCAAAGTCCTGCCTATTTATCATATCTCGCGTATCCTTGGGCTAGTTTACTCTCGAGTAAAACAACAATTGTGTGCTTATTGATTTATGTGTGCTATCTTACATTACCTATTAATCTAAGGGAACTGACATGCTTGCCTTTCAGTAATTTTTCTTACAGGTAATTTAGAATTGATCTGTGTTGATAAAGCTGGCCAATCATCCTTATTTCACTAGATCAAAAGCCCACAAAGATCCCTCCCCTGACCAAAACCAGTGGAAAGGAAAAATGACAGACAACAATGATGATGCAAGCTTGACTGAGATAACTGTGACAGATCCCATTATCACACAACAAAACAAATTAATCGCACAGCTAATACAACAAATTATTGACATGAAGATGGAAATGAAAAAGACTCAAGAGTTAGCAAATTTGACCATCACTATTAATCTTCCAGACCCAGACGACGGGAGGCCTCCATTTCATTTTCCTTCTCCTAATCTATCTCATCAACCTATCCCTATCTCAACAAATCCACCAATTACCCCTGTTCAAGCTTCTCCTGTCATCAAATTAACTACCCCCTACAAAGGACATTCTAATCTTTTTCCCCAAGCACCACCCTCTCTCCAAAACCCAAATATTGCCCAAGCCTGCAGTTCCTCTCAAATTGCCAACACTACCCACCCCCCAGATAATCCCTCCTGAAAGCCAAGCTCCGGAACAATACAACCCACCTGCCACCCAAATTGTGCTTCTTAAAATTCCCTTCCATATCCCAATCCTTACCAGTCCACAAATTCCTCACGCCACTTACTCCGAGCTTGACTATTATGAGGAGAAGGAGAAAGAATGAAAGGCCAAGGAGGAGATGGCTAAGTTGGATATAAGCGAAGAAATTGCAAAGGTTATGAAGCAATTTCGCTATGCACCTGATTTTGTAGGGCTGGATTATGAGGATTTATGCATTCGCCCTGACCTAAACCTTCCAGAAATGTTCAAAATACCAAAGTTTGACACTTTCGATGGAAGTGGAAATCCTCTGGCCCATCTAAGAACATATTGTGGCAGCTTGTGCGTGTCAGGAAAAATGAAGCCTTGCTGATGCAGCTTTTCAGCCGAAGCTTGAGCAGGGAGGCCTTAAAATGGTTTACCTCCTAAGAAACAAACCAATGGGCTAGTTGGAGTGCTATGGCCAAAGATTTTGTTGAAAGTTTTGCTTATAATGTCGAAATCATGCCAGACCATTATTCATTGGGGAAGATAAGACAGAAGTCAACCTAGAGTTATCAGGTATACGCCTATAGATGGAGGAAGACGCCGCCAGAGTGCGTCCTCCCATATATCTGAAAAGGAGATTATCGAAGTGTTCATGCGCTCCCTAGAGCCAGAGTTTTATGAAAGAATGATGCTGGTCGTTGGAGTAAAATTCCTAGACATAATTAAGATTGGTGAGAATATCGAAGATGGACTCAACGGCAAGATCACCTGTATATCAAATTCAGCCGGATCGTAAGAGATATTAAGGAAAAAGAAAGAATATGTGCCAGCCATCTCAGGGCGTACAAGACAAAAGGAGAACCCCTAGCAACCACCCCAAAAATTCCACACCCCCTCAAATCCATTTTCAACCTACCCCAAGTTCATTCCTCATCTTTCATGCTCAACCAGGATATCACACTCCACCCCAAACTACCAAACCCCTCCTCTCCATTATCACTCCCCACAATATCCAAATATCATTCCAAACAACTAATCTCCACTGCCCAGTTGCTCCCATATCCAACTAACTTATTAGAATCCCTCTACCAGTTACCCAATCCCAAATCCCCAAACCCAACCGTCAAGTTATCAAGCACCACCCTACCCAAGATTCCAGACCCTTACACCCCCCCCCCGGTCGAAACCATCCCAATTACCATAGAGTGCCTCCACCTTCATAAAATAACTATAACCCTCCTCACCCAAACGCAGATAAAAAAACCCCCTAGGGTGTTCACTCTGCTCGCCGAAAGCCAAACAAAGCTATTTGAAAGATTGTCAGCTGCAGCGTTGATCCAGCCCGCCCCTCCAAGAACCGTGGATGCTAATTCTCATTTCTTTAGGTGCGATCAAACTTATGCTTACCACTCTAACAGTGTTGGACATGACATTGAAGATTGCATAAATCTGAGACATAAAATTCAGGACTTAATTGATCGTGACATGGTCGTTCTTCAGACTATCGCTCTCAATGTAAACAAGAATCCTTTACTTGATCATGGAGGGAACATTACCGGTATAATTGAGAGAGAAGAGGATTGGTGTACATCTAAGAAGATAGTGCCAGATGGCACTGTAAGTTTAGAAAAGAGCGTGGCATCTCTAAGTATCACTGAGAAGCCAAAGATGGAGATTTTGATACCTTATGAAGTGATTGCTATGACACCAAAAGGAATTCCTAACAAGAAGGTTAAGATCGAGATTGTGTATATAGGAAATCAATTCAGGGAGCAGGCAGAAGAACTCATAGGTCGATAAGTGAAGCCGAGGCGGAAGAATTTTGGAGAAGAATGCGGCCTTAAGAGTACTCCATCGTGAAACACTTGGAGAAGATACCCTAGATTTCTGTATGGGCACTACTGATGAATTAACAATGTCATAGACAGGCATTAATTAGAGCATTGGAGGACACTTACATGCCTGTAAGAACAGACAACGATAATCTGGCAGCCATGATAAGCCGGGTTACCCAGGGTCATCGCATCAGTTTTGGCACTGAAGAGCTACCTTTCGAGGGAGCAATACATAATAAGGTGCTTCATGTTACAATCAAGTGTTTGAGATATGGTTCTAAATCGTTTCATGATCGACGATGGATCTGGACTGAATATTTGCCCTCTATCCACTCCAAGCAATTGAACTATGATATAGAGAAAATCCAGCAAAACTGAGTTAATATGAGAGCGTTTGACAGTGGCCGGAGAGGTACATTGGGAGCAGTGAATCTAACAATTTGTATGGGACTCGCTGAGTTAGTTGTTGAACTTCAAGTGATGGACACAACTACCAGCTATAACATGTTGTTAGGAAGACCTTGGTCCATATGGCTGGAGCTGTGCCTTCTACCCTCCACCAAATGATAAAGTTAATTTGGAATGAACATGAAGTGGTTATTTATGGTGAGGGAAGCCATTCAAATGTGTATGCACTCATCAGCGATAATGTCACTAGAGGATCAGATTTCTACATGGTTGAAATAGTGAACGCCACCGAAGATGACTGGACGCCAGGACCTCCTATGGCTGTTGTTTATAAGGTGATAGCTACAGTGATGTTGAGAAATGGGTTTGAACCTGATCTTGGGCTAGGGAAACACTTGCAGGGTATTACAGAGCCTATCCCATTGCCAGCAAAACAGTCAAGATTCAGCCTAGGATACACTATATTTGAGGAAGATGAGTGGGAGATGCATCGAGCTTTAGCCCGGCCAATACCGCACATGTATCGGTTATTTCCAACACAAGAGTGCATAGGTGATGATGGTCTTGGGGGAGAGATCTGGGACCTATTTGAAGAAATTGATGCAATTGATGATGATGAAACAACCCAAACATTAGGTGGTCGAGATGCAGAACCGGATGACCAAGAGTTGAGAGAGACATCCACTTTGTTGTTGATCCCCTACTTGTCTTGGTAGACGAAAAATTGCTAAATTACACTTTTTTAAATATAGGTGGCAGTCTTGCAGAGGCCTGTGACCCATCTTTTACCTTGCTATTTCACTCATGTTTGATTTCATTTTAATTTCTCTCGTAATATCTCAAAAGGCAGATTGACCCATGGTCATGGCCAAAGTTTGCACTTTCTTTTAAATGAAAGCCTCCATTTATTTCAAATCGCACTTACTGTTCATCTTATCATTTCAATTACTTCTTATCTAACTATGTTTGTTTATGATTTTAGTTTAAATAATTTTAAACCTGCCAATGTCATGTCATGTCAAAAGCTGAATGAACAAAATGGAGAAGATGATAATGAGCTTGAGGACTACGATGAAAGAACCATAGTATCCGAACATCTTGCCAGGAATTAAGACAGTTTGAGAATCAGAATAAGCTTAATCTAGATGAGACTAAGACAGTGAATCTGGGAGATGAAGAATGTGTCAAGGAAACCAGAATCAGTGTCCATTTGAAGGATGCTCAGAAGGGAGAACTCACTAGCTTGATAAAAGAATACATGGACATGTTTGCTTAGTCCTATGAGGACATGCCAGGTCTAAGTACCGATATTGTCTCTCACAAGTTGCCAATCAACCCAGAATTTAGTCCAGTGAAACAAAAGATTCGAAAGTTTAAGCCGAATTTGAGTCTGTAAATCAAGGAAGAGGTTACTAGACAAATACAATCCAAGGTGGTAGAAGTGACGCAATACCCCCACTTAGTTGGCCAATATGTTCCAGTGCCTAAGAAGGACGGAAAGATCAGGATTTGTGTTGATTATCAAGAGATCTCAACAAAGCCAGCCCCAAGGATGATTTTCTATTGCCGAACATCCACATTCTCATTGACAATTGTGACAAGCATTAGATGCAATCATTCGTGGATTGCTTTGCAGGATATCACCAAATTCTAATAGATGAAGAAGATGCAGAAAAGACAGCTTTTATCACACCCTAGGGTGTGTACCACTACCGAGTGATGCCATTTGGCCTAAAAAACATAGGAGCTACTTATATGAGAGCCATGACAACTCTTTTCCATGACATGATTCACAAAGAGATTGAGATATATGTGGATGATGTTGTCATCGAGTCCCGCGAGAGTTCGGGTCATCTGACTCATTTAAAGAAATTCTTTAACCGCCTACGACGACACAACTTGAAGTTGAATCCTGCCAAATGTGCTTTTGGAGTGCCGCTCGATAAGTTGCTAGGATTCATAGTCAGTCGAAGAGGTATAGAGCTCCACACTTCAAAGATCAAAGCGATTTAGGGTTTGCCTCCTCCAAAAATGAAGAAAGAAGTCATGAGTTTCTTAGGGAGATTGAATTATATTAGTCGGTTCATAGCCCAATCTACGCTGATTTGTGAACCTATCTTCAGGATGTTGAGAAAGGATGCATTGACAAATTGGAATGAAAAATGCCAGACTGCTTTCGATACTATCAAAAGCTATTTGTCTAATCCACCAGTGTTAGAACCTCCACAAGAGGGAAGTCCACTATTATTGTATTTGTTGGTCTTTGATAATGCATTCGGATGTGTGCTGGGCCAGCATGATGAAATCAGGAAGAAGGAACGAGCGATCTACTATTTGAGTGAGAAGTTTACGCCGTATGAAGCTCAATATACTTATTTGGAGAAGACTTGTTATGCTTTGACTTGGGTTGCTCAAAAGTTGAGGCACTATTTGTCTTCCTATAATATATACCTCATTTCGAAGATGGATCCGTTGAGATATATCTTTTAGAAAGCAATGCCAACAGGTAGACTAGCCAAGTGGAAAATATTGTTGAGCGAGTTCAACATCGTGTATGTAACTCAGAAAGCAATCAAAGGAAAGGCTTAGCTGATCATCTTGCAGAAAATCCCATTGACAATGATTATGAACCACTCAAAACCTACTTTCCAGATTAAGAGATATCATTTGCAGGAGAAGACATCTTCGAGGCATACCTTGGTTGGCGAATGTTCTTTGATGGAGCTGTGAACTACCAAGGTAGCAGCATTGGAGCGGTCTTAGTATCAGAATTGGTGCAACATCATCCGATGGCTGCAAAACTTTGATTTTGTTGTACTAACAACATGGCTGAGTATGAAGCTTGCATTTTGGTCTTGACAATGGCCATAGACATGAATGTCCAAGAGTTGTTGGTCATTGGAGACTCAGATTTGCTAATTTATCAGGTTCAGGGAGAATGGGTTGTGAAGAACCCAAAGATCGTACCATATGTGCACCTGGTACAGAGGTTGTGTAAAAGGTTTCAAAAGACTGAGTTCAAGCACACACCAAGGATACAGAATGAGTTTGCCGATGGCCTCGCCACCATTTCCTTGATGATTTAACATTCGGACATGACATATATTAATCCTTTATAGATAGACTTGAGAGAGCCATCGACCCATTGTTTGCATATCAAGACAGAACCAGAAGGAAAACCTTGTTAGTTTGATATAAAGAAGTATTTAGAGATCGGAACTTATCCTGAAAATGCTACTTTTGATCAGAAGAGAGCTATACGTCGGAAGGCAAACAATTTCTTTCCAAGTGGGGAAATCCTTTATAGGAGGACTCCATATTTAAGTCTCCTTAGATGTGTTGACACTGCAGAGGCTATGAGGCTTGTTGAACAAGTACATGTCGGGGTTTACGGTAGTCATATGAATGGACTCACTCTAGCAAGAAAAATCCTTCGAGTTGGTTATTTCTGGATGACTATGGAACACGACTATTGCAAGTTTGTGCAAAAATGCCATCAGTGTCAGATACATGGTGATTTGATTCGTGTCCCTCCTAACGAACTCAAAGCTATGAGTTCTCCTTGGCCATTTGTATCTTGGGGCATGGATGTTATCGGTCTGATAGAGCCAGCTGCCTCTAATGGTCATAGATTTATTTTG
Organism: Solanum medicagineum; assembly: GCA_026153255.1. Classification (NCBI taxonomy): domain Eukaryota; kingdom Viridiplantae; phylum Streptophyta; class Magnoliopsida; order Solanales; family Solanaceae; genus Solanum; species Solanum medicagineum. The sequence continues at coordinate 10,150 of JAPFFP010073890.1, read as the reverse complement.
GTTGCCATTGACTACTTTACTAAGTGGGTGGAGGCAGTCTCCTACAAGTCTATGACAAAAAAAGTGGTAGCGAATTTTGTGCGCAACAATTTGATATGCCGGTTTGGAATACCAGCTTCCATCGTCACCGATAACAGAGCAAATCTCAATAGTAACTTGATGAAAGAGATATGTGAGCAATTCAATATCACCCATCAGAATTCAACAACATATCGCCCTCAAATGAATGGAGTCGTAGAAGCCGTCAACAAGAATATCAAGCAGATTTAAAGGAAAATGATTGACAAACACCGAGGATGACGTGATGCTACATTATGCCTTGTTGGCGTATCGCATGACTGTGAAAACATCAATTGGAGCAACCCCGTACTTGCTGGTATATGGAACAGAAGTGGTGATACCTGCTGAAGTGGAAATACCATCGCTGAGAATTATTCAAGAAGCTGAGTTGAGTAATGCAGAATGGGTTCGTAATCAAATTGAACATTTGGCTTTAATCTATGAAAAGAGGATGATGGTTATTTGCCATGGTCAGCTATATCAACAGAGTGATGATTCATGCTTTCAATAAGAGAGTAAGACCTCGAATGTTCAATGTCGGACAATTAGTTCCCAAACTTATCTTTCCCAGTCAAGATGAGTACAAAGAAAAGTTTACCTCAAATTGGCAAGGGTCGTACATGGTTTGCAAAGTGCTGTCAGGGGGAGCGTTAATTTTGTCAGAGATGGACGGTCAAGAGTGGCCAAGACAAATCAATTCAAATGCTGTCAAGAGATATTACATTTGAAGATTTAGAGTTTGTCTTTACCTTCTTCTCCTTTGTAATTGCATGATTTAGTTTCTGCATTTTATTTATCCTTGTGTAATGAACTTCATTTGACCTGAATTCTCAAGAATGAGATACGTAGGCGGCCTATGTCAGCCTCAATCATTTTCTTACTTAAAATTTATATTTTTCTCTACCTCCCGAGAGGGGAACTACGTTTGACCTGATTCCTGCCCCAACAGGATACGTAGATGCCATAACGACTCGGTCATACTCCTATAAAGGAAACTGGGACAGAAAATTTTAGAGGAACTCAAAAATTCTGAACAAAGAGATCCATCTTCAACAAATCAAAGTTAAAAGCATGGTAAAACATCAACTGGGACAGAATTTTGAGAAACAATCTCAAAAATTCTCAAGGTGCTTTTGATAAGCTATCGATCCCTGACAACATTTAAACTGGGATAGAAATTTTGAGGTTGCCCTCAAAATTTTGCTAAACATCGTTACAATTCTAAAAGCCGCCTTAAGGATTCTCAACCTAATCAAGAATTCTGAGACAACCGCGGCATACCAAGGAATCTATGTCAAAAGCCGAACATGTTCATCTAAGCTTTACGTAACATGACAATTGGCAGTGATTTTTTCTAAAAAACCTTTCCTAAATTTGTTGTTTCTAACATGTCAAATATTTTGTCAAAATATATATTTTCTACCTTCTGTCTACCAAGAGGTGGGAGATCAAAGCGGGTTATCGGGGACAAGACGAGGAGCAGACAACCGAAGAATTAACACAGATCAGTTCACTTTGAAACTAAGAAATTTTCTGTGGATGCAGGGAAAATTTTTGCAGGTCTTACCTACAAGAGAATAGCCAAGACATAAATAGTTCCGTCTCACTCAAATCCCCAACAATTTATCACATCTCATGCATCACAGAAAGTCATTTTTATTTTCAAGCTGCCGAGAAGTCCATTTCATCATGCATCGTGGAGAGAGTCATTTTATTTTCAAGCTGCTGAGAGGTCTATTTCATCATGCATCGGGGAGAGATTCATTTTTCTTTCAAACTGCCGAAAGGTCCATTTCATCATGCTTCGCGGAGAGAGTCATTTTATTTTCAAGCTGCCGAGAGGTCCATTTCATCATGCATCGCGGAGAGTCATTTTACTTTCAAGCTGTCGAGAGGTCCATTTTCATCATGCATCACGGAGAGATTCATTTTACTTTCAAGTTGCCGAGAAGTCCATCTTATCATGCATCGCTGAGAGAGTCATTTTACTTTTAATTTGCTGAGAAGTCCATCTCATCATGCATCGCGGAGAGAGCCATTTTACTTTCAAGTTGCCGAAGAGTCCATTTTATCATGCATCGCGGAGAGAGTCATTTTACTTTCTAGTTGCCGAGAGGGCCATTGCATGGTCATCGCCGACAAAGCTATTTTATTTTTCAGTTGCCGAGAGGGCCATTGCGTATTCATCGCCGACAAGGCTATTTTATTTCCAGTTGCCGAGAGGGTCATTGCATGTTCATTGCCGACAAAGCTATTTTATTTTTCGGTTGCCGAGAGGGACATTATGTATTCATCATTGACAAGGCTATTTTATTTCCAGTTGCCGAGAGGGTCATTGCATGTTCATCGCCGACAAGGCTATTCTATTTCCAGCTACCGAGAGGGCCATTGCATGTTCATCGCCGACAAGGCTATTTTATTTTTCAGTTGCCGAGAAGGCCATTGCATATTCATCGCCAATAAGGACATTTTATTTTTCAGTTGCCGAGGGCCATTGCATATTCATTGTCTAGAAGACCATTTTATCTTCAAGTTATCGAGAGGGCCATATAATGATTGCTTCACATTGATACATTATGTGTCACGTCGAAGAGAATATACATATTGAATATGGTAAAAGATGCCATATCTAATTCAAATTATGATTTTACTAACATGTTATTTTAGTTATATTGAGAGCATCCGAAAGGATGAATTCTCAAAATGAACCACAGGTGTGGACGTCATCAAGTAGGATGCAGCACAACGTGAAACTTTTTTTTAGCAGCGAACTGGACATAGTCTGAAGAGGGGTGTCAAACCCTTAGGACACGAGCTGGGAAGCGACTACCACCACAATCCAACCACACCCCTATCAGAAGGCATATGAGTATTTCTTTAAGTTTGTTAATATTCAGTTTCGCCTTCGGATAATCTCAACTCTCACCGGAGGCAATCTTCCAATCCGAGTGATAATGTACCAAGAATTTTGGTAATTATGTCCCTGTGAGTTCTTAATTATGGGTGTGAAGCGTGTCATATTTATGTTTAAGAGGTTGCAAGCCTCTTTTTCATAATTCGATTTGTTTGTCGCTCCTCCTGACCAGAGGTCATCTTTAGAATAAGAGATTTCCTCTTCAACCGAGGGAGTCGAACTACAAGCAGCCTAATTCCTAAGTCCAAGGATATGTAGTCGGGCTCAATTTTGAAAACTCGATGGTATTGTAACATTTACTCTTAAAATCTCATCCCTAAACATTCTAATTTCTCCGTAATTCGATATTGGGATAGCTTTTGAATTCTTTCAAAATCGTGCGTAACATCAAGCGTTTTGAACTATAAGTGGCCTGAATTCTCATGTAACCAGAGATATGTAGGAAACCCAAAACCAGGGTCCGGCTATAATTTCTCAAAATCCGTACCAAGGGCTTTTCAAAAGATAAAGATGTGGTCGGCTAAAATTCGATTAGTCAAGTTTCTTTGTCCACGATCTCTTTATCGATCATATCCAAAGAAATGGACAGCTGTTGACATCCAATTTTTACCCTCCACGATATAAACTAATCATCGACCTTTTAATTTTAGTAATTTGAAATAATTAGCTTTCAAAAATGCAAAAATTATTTTCTCAAATAAATTTTATTTTTAGGAGTTATTATTCTTAACCATTTTAGGTTGATAATATTAAAAGCTCTTTAATTAATTTGTATAATTTGTCGTGTTGTCAAATTAGCCAATCGAATTCAATTTGTTTACATTTTATAGTCAATCAAATTTTATTGGCCAAGATTGCAATCAGTTGGCCAGATTTTAAATCGAATCCCGCTACACTTTATACCCATTCATTTTCAGTTTTATTTTAAACCCAATACCCATCCCCAGCCCAATTCCAATCCCATGACCAACCCAATTTTAATCCCTTACCCGACCCAAATCCCATTTATATCGGGCAGCATATCATATATTCATACATATACACCCGCGAATGGGGGCCACGCGCCCCAATTCTCCTTTTCTCTCCCATTTTTTTCCCTCAACGCATTATACTCTCTCCCCCTTCCCTTATTCTTCTTCTTCGATGAGCTTCACAAGAGCAAACCGAGGGAGCGACTCAATGAATCAAACCCATAAAAAGGCCAAATCAACCGGATTCCCCAATGTTGACCCCCCTTTCTCCGTAAATATGTGTCACCATCTTCCCTCTCCTTCGTCCTTGCTCAAGATCGAGCCGTCCACCTCCCCTCACCCCCAACGGCTTGAAGATCCTTGTGGGATATTCTTGATTCAAAAAAAGGATAGAATTTAAGGGAATTTCAAATTTGAAATTCGAAAAAGCCCTAATTTCGACTTTGTTTTGGAACCCTAGGAATCCCAATATATATATATATATATACCTCTTTTCACCAATTGGGGGCAGCCGTTCATGATTTTGGGGAACCCTACTAAAAGAAATCAATCAATTTCCACAGTCGAAACACATTCCATCTTCGTTTTAAAGAAAGATTTTGCCTAGAAAGATTGTTTGAGGTTTGAAAGGTTACTGAAACTAGGAGTTCTTAGTTTCGAGGTCAGGAAAGCTTAGACGAAGTTCCCTTTGGCGGTGGAAAGGTTTCGTCAAGTTCGTCGTCTCAGCGTCGCTACTCCGGCAAAGGTAATACCCCATTCTCATTTTTCATTCGAGTCTCATATATTATGACTGAGTATGATTGCTGAAGCTATCTCGAGATTATTCATGATGCTTTAGTTTGATTCTGGCTGTGAATGCTCTGTTAGAGTTAGATGACACTGTAGTTTGTTGTTGGCTAATCATCACTATTCACTCCTTCTTCTATGAATACAGTTCATTTAACAGTGTTATTGAGTTTGTTTGCACCTCGTTATTGTCTTGCTTCTCTCAAAACTTTGAGTCTTAAGTTACAGCCTGTTGTGAGGTGTCGATGTTGTGGATTTTACGGTTAAATAATAGAATCCGTATTGCGTATTGATTTCGAGTTTCTTGTTCAACTCTAGATCTCTTAGTCAATTTCAAGTTCTGTCATCTCTGTTTCATGCTTACACCCCAACTTACAGCCAGTCCTCGAATTGTTTGGAGATAATGTGCAACTCTTGTTCTTCTTTGGTTCATTTATGTTCTCGTAACCCATCTACTACAGATATAGTCAAATTTCCAAGTCTGATTTTATGTCCTTATGAACATGGCTGCCAGTGCTTAGTCTGTTAGCAGTAGATGAGACTTTCTGTTCTTTAACTTGACTCTTCCGGTTGACACCTGGGTTTCATCTTACCCTCTACTCGCATTTGTGTATTTGGAATCTGTTTTGAAGCATATCAAAGCCCTTGTCTGACTCCTGAAATGGGGACTAATCTTGTTGAAGTAATATTCATTAATTTGATTTTGGCTGCTTGAATTTTGTTATAGTCAATAAAAATAAGGACTACGTACAGTTCCATGTTTTAAGGACGGGCTCCATTAAGCCTGAGGTCTCTTATTTAAACATGTTGCCTTCACTAGTGAAATTATTTGTGGTTTTGTCTCTTTTAGTTTAATCTTGGAGGTTGTTTCCTGATCAATTTGTTACTGTTATCGCTTAGACATTACTGTTATGTCTTGGCCTTAATGGCAACCTTATGATGATGTTGAATCAGCTATAACATGTCCCTCTGATTTCTCATTGTTAAGCTCTGTTTTAGTCAGATTTAGGTCTAAATCAGTGGTTGATCGTACACATAATGTTGTTACGAATAGGCTTTGTGGGGATGTGTTTCAAATTCAGTGTACCATGCATTGGCCACGTCGTACTGAGTGTACCATGCATTGGCCACGTCCTTTAGCTAGTAGACGCAAGTTTAACTCCCTCGATTTTGGTTACATACATGGCCCTCAGGACTTTGTATACCTCGTTAATGAAATTTTGGGGGTCCTCCTCCACCTTCGACTCTGCATACACTGGCGGGTTCATCCTCAGAAAGTCTCTAAGCCGGGTTGCAGTTGAGGGCTCCTGTGAGTTAGAACTAGGAGCCTGAGAACATGGCTATTTCCCTGGGAGGCCACCAACTGAGTCAGCATGGTGATGGCTCCTCTGAATTCTTCCTCAGTAGTGGGAGCTAGCTGGGGCTGAGCAGGGGGCGCCTGAGGGACCTCAACAGTCCTAGCGGGGCGTCCCCGTCTTCTGGTCTCAGTTTGAATCGGAACCTCTGGTTGGGTGTTCTCAGCAATGGGAGCTATGACATCTCTTTGAGTGGATGTTCTCTTGGATGACATTTTCTGTAAGCATAAACACACGAGTTACAAGCAGGATTTCACAAGTTAACTTTACAGCACGATTTCAGATCATAGAAGAAGGGTAACACTTCCTAATGTCCTATAGTCTCCTGCTTATGAAGTGTGGTGCACAACACACCCATAAATAAGACTCTACTAGACACGACTTTATAGACTCCCTAGGATACTCGAACTCTGGGCTCTGATACCAAGTTTGTCATGCCATGGGAGGGTACCCTAGGCGTAACTGGCACTCGGAGACTATTGCTAGCCCCCAAGAGGACCACTCAGTCTCTTTGCCATTGTTTAGTCAATCCATTAGCGGAAAAGAAATGATATAAAGAATATAAATGTTATCCTATCAGTGGGTTCATACTATCAACATAAGTCTATCACAAGAAAATAGAATAGATAAAGAAAATCTCAATATAAATAAAAGAAGTATGAGGGAAAAGAACCCTCAACATTAACATCAACATCTACGTCAATGTCTATGAAACCTCTATACCATCGTCTAAGACGGTACCATGACAGGCGATGGCTACCAACTATTAAGTAAAAGACTATCCAATCATAAAAATAAATATCCTCCGATTGCTAGGGAGGACTCACCACTATCAGGATTGAAGAGCTCTGAACCTCAACGATCGGGTTGCTGAAGTCCTCGATCTATCAAATCTACATCATAAAATAATGCAACGCCAGAGGGGCATTAGTACGTGAAATGTATTGTATGTAAAATGGTCTAAAAAAAGGAAGCACTATAATTGATACTCATCAATCACTCAGCCTTACCTCAGATATAAGAGACAAGACTCTATCACCTCACTAGCTATCAAGCATCAAGCCTTCACATCACATTGGAGTTCTATCATCATGAAACCTGTCTAGGAGTTTCTATAACCGACAACCACTGCTATGAGCCAATAGTGATACAACGAAGAGATATCGTTGCCATATCTGTCCAGTACCTTGCCGGGGTAAAGGACGAGTTTTTCAATGGATTCAAAAGTCTGTCAAGTCCCCTTTCGGGACAAAGGAAACATCCGCTTTCATGGTCCAATCCTCTCCTACGCTGGCCACATAGTTAATGGGCTCGAGTGGGACTCACTCTTACCCATTTCGGTGCTAATACTCCTCCCAGGAGTCAACATGCTCATAAATCTATCAATCCTTCAAGAACTCTCATCACCTAACCTCTACGGGCAAGATTATCTATCCAATCTAAGGGAATTATACCCATTCAACTCTATCAACAATAATTTTCAGCTATCACAGTCATCAACATACCCAATTCAGGACTCAAACTCAGTCAGACATCATTTCCAAACATTCAAGGCTCTAGTCATCCCCTAAGTTCATTATTCAAGTCTTTATAGAGAGGAAATTTTAAGGATCCCGTCACAATCACATAGTAATGAACATATATAGTAAAAGTAAGTATGATGATCATCACTTCATGATATAAAATTATAGTTTAAGGAATTGAAAACATGTATTCAAGATAATGTACAAGAATTAAAGCAATTATTCAAGAATTTGGAGGAATTTTTCAAGAAACTATCAAGAACTCCTAAATCAAGATTCTAGTCATGAATTTTGTCATCCTAACTCTACTTTGGTACATGGGAGGTCAATTCCATGCTTTTGGGTAGCCTTTACATACCTGGGAATTACGAATCTTTGAAGAATCTTGAATTTCCCTATGAAAACCTTGTTTTCCTCCCCTTTTTCTCTCTTAGACTTAGTGTAAAATTAATAGACTTAGAGTAGTTTTGAGTTTAAAAACCCTTTTGTACGAATTATACTTCAAAAACCATGTGGGTGCTATAAAAATATGTCGGGAAGGACGAAATTGTCCTTCCTGAATTAAAATAAAAAAACTGCTTCTCTCAGACGCGCACTAGTGTAAAATATAATTTTTTGCGAAATTCGATTTCTGTCAAATTTTTGAAAAAAAACTAAAGAGTGGTTCCGCTTCCTCTCTGCGTCGCGGAAGGGGCATGGAAACCTCACTGTTTTAAGCTCACTTTGAAAAAATTAATTCACATTTTTTCGCGTTAAAGCCGAATCGAGACCATTTTTCGACTCAGATTTTCGCACTGATCGCAAATCAAGTCTCGAATTTTCTATCAGAGCTTGGGAAGATATGTTGTGCGTACGATCAAGTTTAGAGGCGTTTTAGTAATTTCACGGGGTGTTACAGAAGAGGTATTTTATCTTGATTTTGATAAATTATGAAAGAAATCTAGGATCTAGAAGTTTTTTTTAAGTTCGTTTAGAAGTTATGAAGAAAGATATTGGTTTAACTTGGATAAAATATTTGAAAAAACCTTGTAATTTTTTTTTAAAATACTCCTTCCATTTTTTTTGAAAAAACTTCCAGAACTCTTTTTTTAAAAAAATAAGGGTTTTAAAGAGGTACATTGTTTTGATTTAAAAAAACATCATGGAAACAAATCTAATAAGGTGGGGGTTTATTTTATTTCATAAAGAAAAATACATTATTTTATTTCATAAAGAAAAATACCATAATAAATATTTAAGAAAGAAAAAGAAAAAAGAGAGGGTTGTTAGTTTGAAGCGTGTAAGTGAGCCAAAAGGTGGATGGAAGGGTATTTTTAGACCACAAGATGGATGAAGGGTATTTATAGACCTTTTTCTATAGTTGGAGGGTATTTTTGGCCTTTTTTCCATATATATACAAAAAAGTAAAAAAGTCTACAAAAAAAAGTAGCTCATATTTTATTTACATAAATAAAATCAAAATCAGCAAAACTATACATGACTATACAATATAGTTTGTTAAAAGTTATAGAAAGTACAAACTACTATACAATCTATATTACTTATACATGAGTTATACACTAAATATACATTATGACACACAAATATACACTGACTATACATACCTATACAACGGGGACTTTTTTTTATAATATTTTAAAATTAGTATCTCTCGGTGTAATTTAGTCTTTTAATTATTAAATGCTAATTAGCTTATGGAACAAAAATGAATAATAAATATATAATTTCTTCGTCTAGAATGTTAGGTCGGTAAAGGAACGTGCGTGGCCAAGTTGGTTGAAGTTGGAAATCAAAAATCTTAGTAAATATTATTAGTGCATTTACTACCTAAATATGGTTTCTAAATTCTAATATGACTAAAAATTGATAAGCATCCTGTATTTATTTATTAGAAAACACAAAAGATTTTTGGTCTCAAATTTGAGTTTTGTTTGGTATTTTGCAAGATTAGAAAGCTGAGAGTGCAAAGGATATGAAGACTATTCTGAATTAGGGAAATATTGATGTCGAATTAGTGTTGGATTCGCAACGCTTTTGAACTAATAGAAAAGGATTTATATCAAAGAAAAATAATCCGGCGCCCATAAATTACTCTTTATAGTGTTACTTTCAAAAAATTATACTACATAGTGAGATTATATTACTTTATAACATATATACATGTATAAGAAAACTAGTTACCACTAGCCACTCCAACCTTATGCTTTTCAACGTTACTAGAATTTTAGTTGACTGCTAGAAAATGAACGTCACTTCGTTGAACTTCTATCGGAGTTAATTTTTAGCATGTATAGTTTAAAAACTCATACATTGGATCCAGCTGATTACAAATACAGTTGGTACCTTCAGTATATTCAGGTTCTACTTTTGAAATTACAAACATTAGCTTTTGCTTTGAAAACACAATATACATATAGGGTGTGTTTAGTATGGATAAAAAATTTTCAGAAAATATTTTTTTATCTTCTCATGTTTGGTTGGCTTAAATATTTTGGAAAATATTTTCCAAATCAACTTATTTTCCTCAAATTTAAGGAAAAT
>JAPFFP010073880.1:0-23681 GCA_026153255.1 Solanum medicagineum | reverse complement strand
TCAATTCCAATGATGGTGGTATACATGTCCAAGATGGGGCTGAATCCTCGGTAGTTGTTGGTGTGAAAGCTAAGCAAGACCTAGATATATCCTTGGTTGAATTGAATAAATTGGTTACCGAAAAGAATATTGACGTTTTCTCCCAAGGGGGAGATGGTGTACTTCAGTATCAAGATTGGTTATGTGTTTTGGACGTGGATGATCTATGGAAGGTAATCATGGGTGACGCCCATAACTCTCATTATTCTATTCTCCTGGGACCTACTAAGATTTATCCAAATTTGAAAGAGGTGTATTGGTGGCATGGTATGAACAAGGACATAGCCAAGTTTTTATCCGAATGCCCAACTTGTCAACAAGTGAAGGTGGAGCATCAAAGGCTCGGTGGGTTGGCTCAAGACATTGAGATTCCTACTTGGATGTGGGAGGATGTGAATATGGATTTCTTGGTTGGTTTTCCTCAGACTCAGAAGCAATTTGGCTCTATTTGGGTTACCATCAACCGGATGACTAAATCAGCTCATTTCCTACCAGCTAGGTCTACTTTTGGTGCCGAATATTATGCAAAGTTATACATTCGAGAGTTTGTAAAATTGCACGGAGTGCCTAGGTCTATCATGTCGGACCGGGGTACCCAGTTTACTTTACACTTTTGGAGTTCGTTTCAAACGGGACTTGGTACTAAAGTAAAGTTGAGCTCCGCGTTTCATCCTCAAACCGATGGGCAAGCTGAGAGGAAAATACAAACCTTGGACGATATGTTGAGGGCTTGTGTGTTAATGTTCAAGGGTAATTAGGATGACCATCTTCCACTCATCAAATTTGCTTATAATAATAGCTTCCATGCTAGCATTGGTATGACACCATTTGAAGCCATGTATGGTAGGAGGTGTAGGTCTCCAGTGGGTTGGTTTGAGTTGGCAGAGGTGGCTTTGATTAGCCTGGACTTGGTGATGAAGGCCATGGGGATGGTGAAATTAGTAAGAGAGAAGTTGAGACGACAGAAAGACGCCAAAAGTCCTATTTGGATATTAGGAAGAGGTACCTTGAATTCTAAGTTAGGGATTGGGTGTTTGTGAAAGTTTCACCTATGAAGGGAGTGCTGCATTTTGGCAAAAAGGGCAAGCTATGTCCTCGGTATGTGTGCCCTTTGAAGTTATTGAGCGGATTGGGAATGTGGCATATAGGGTGGAGCTACCCCTGTATTTTAGTTCTATTCACCCGGTCTTCCATGTATCTATGTTGAGAAAGATGGTTGGTGATCCTAGCACTATTGTACCCTTGGAAGGTATTGAGGCTGAAGAGAGTTTGTCTTATGAGGAGGTGTAGGTGGCAGTTTTGGATAAACAAGTGAAACGACTTCATAAGAAGGATGTAGCTTCGGTAAAGGTACTTTAGAGGAACCAACATGTGGAGAGTGCTACATGGGAGGCGGAGTTGGACATGATGAAGTGATATCCCCATCTCTTCTAATCTACTCAAGCCTAAGGTATTAGGTTCTTCCTTTTCTAATTGGTCCCAATCCTTCCATTCTTGTGTCTCATGGCATGGCATGCTTACATGTTCATTAAAAATGGTTTTGATAATGTTTTAGCTGATTTGAATATGTTTCGCCATGAGTTTTAAGTACTTTATGATTTTCAAATGATGAACGATGCATGGTATCTTGTGTTTTGAAGTTTCATGTCAAGCCTGTCAAGCCTTGTTCTTGCACATTAGAGGACGAATGTTCCCAAGGGGAAGATGATATAACAACTCGGATATCATACACAACATCATTAGAAATTGAAATTTCATTTCGGACAAAGTTTGGACCAAGTGTCACCTGAATGGAGGATCATACGGCCAGTGTGGTGTCACACAGCTCGTGTGGCCTCCAGTGAGACAATACTTGGCGTTGATTTTGGGGTCTTGACTCTTGATGTGGTGTTACAAGCCAAGCATGCTAAACTGGCACTCCATACGAGCCGTGTGACACCAAACGGATCATGTGGAGGGGCTGTGGGATGACTTGAGCTTGAAACCCCACCATTGGGGGTTAAATGAGGTGCCACGCGCAATCACACGAGTCGTATGGTGTGACATGGGCTATGAGGCCCCTCTCGTGAAGTTTTCGGAGTGAAAATATTCTAAGTATAAGATTACCATCTTGTAACTTTTCCATGAAAGTTTCCTAAGGATGGGCATACGGGTGCACCACAAGAACCGTGTGGCTTCACATGGCCAGTGAAGTCGTCCGTGCGGTGAACCTTGTACTCAAAATTTGTAAGTGTTGGGACATGAATCAAATTTCTAGATTTTTCCTAAGTATAGGTTCACGGCACTCCACACGAACCGTGGAGTGCTACACGACCCGTGAAACTCCCCTTTGAGACGACGATAGGCAATTTTCCCATCCGTTTCATTAATGGCATTTTTGTAAATTAATTTTATTCTATTGGTCTTTTAGGGATTCCTATGCTATCTTATGGCCATTTAAAGCCCTGAACCTTATTTCAAACATTCAAAAACTCACTCCTCACATTTTAAACTCTCTCAAGACTACTCGCCAAGGAACTCTTGTGAATTTTTAACTTAGGAGCAAGAGAACTCAATTCTTCTTCGAATTCTTTGGGGTTCTCTTCAGCTTGGTGAAGATATATGGATTTTGATCCTTGGTTACTTCCAATCAAGGAGACCCAACCTATTTTCAAGAAATCTACATGAATTTTGCTTACTTTAATTTGGGATTTTAAATGTTATGATTCCTTAAATTTCAATAATGAATGGGTTATGTTTATCTATTGATTTTAAGATGATTTAAGCTCTTTGAGATATTAGATTTCATCAGTTTTTTATGAATCTATGATTGTGCATAGTCCCTTTAAGACTTTGATCTAAGCATAGGTGATTTACATTCTGGTTTAAAGGTGGATTTAGTTATAGTTTTACTTTAACTCCATACTATATTATTGATTTTAGATTGAATCTCAATTACCCATGTCATTCCCACATTTTCAATAGCACATGCATTTCATGAGCATGGATTTACGAAATTATGAAGTGGGTTAAGCCCAATTACATTTTATGATATGATATTGATAAGATATTGGTTATGATAAAAATGTGATCATATATATGTTTATGATTATGGCTCTTTGAGCATTATGGATGTTTGCACCATTATGTATGTACGATTGAGCTATTTCTATGCATGAGTGTTGCGGTATGAATTACGATTCAACATTAGAGCCTAAATATGAATTATTATGAATGATGTTTGGCCTCTAGGCCTAAGAATGCATTGGAATGTTTTGGTAAGACTTGCCTCTTTTGAAAAGCATGTATATGCATATTATATGTATTCTTGTGGGATGACAACTTAGCACCGATAGTGGAGGGATGCTCTCTTCCCTTGAACTATGTTCCTAGCATAGGTTTCTTTCTGAAATGGGGATGCCCGTGAGGAAAGTTGCCTCTAAAGGGATGCCCGTAAGGAGAAGAAATAATATGATATGATATGTTATATGTGAAAATCCTATCCGAGACGGGGATGCTCGTAAAGAAGGTTACTTCATACGAAATGGAGACGGATGCCCGTAAGGTAAAGTATAATTTACCTTTGGCAAGTAGACACTTCTTTACCGGTGAGGGGATCCCATCGGGATTTCAAGTAATAGCTCGCTTGGTCTTACTTATGTCGGTTTACGTCACATCCCTACTATATATGAGCATTGCATTTCATGCATCATTGGTTTCATAGCATATTGTGAGCTACTCTCTTGATTTATGGTCTTTTCTATAATGTGTGCCCTTGTCATCTAACATTAAATGCAGCTTTGGTAAGTTAAACGTATTGCATCCCGCATACTTAGTACATTCAAACATACTAACATATATTTTTGCCTACATGATTTCACCATGTAGGGACCGAAGAGCCCACTCATCCACCATATGACGTCTAGCTTGAATATCAAAGTTACACTTGTTGTGTTGAGTCCTATCTTCCAAGGACCAGCCACCACCTCTTCTACCTATGTTGTTCTTTCTACTTTATTTACTTTGAGGGAGAGCCTGGGAGTATGTCTTGGCCCCCAACCTATCTTTTGTAGAGGCATCGTTAGACATCTTGTGTACTCTTTTCATTCTATGCTAAGTGTTGTATGGGATTCTTGATCATGGTTGCTTATGGACTATGTTGTTATAAGATGATCTTATGTTATGTAGTGGAAGATCCTAAGTCCCTAATTGCCCGTATAACGTGAATCATACTTACCCCCTAGTCATTATGTGCTATGTGTTTTGTGAGTTCATGCTAATCTCTTTCCTTAAGATGCCCCATAGCGTGAGTCCTATGTTTCCTTAGAATTATGTGTTACTTTTAAATGCGCTTCCGAATTGATGATGTGAATTTTGATACTTTGATGCTTGTTTGGGGATCCTCAGGTTCCCAATCATTGTGTCACTTCTAGTCCTTATGTCTGGATCGTGACAAAGATGGTATCAGAGCCCTAGGTTGTCAATGACCCTCGAAGTCCAACATGTCGTGTCATGTAGTGTCCTATTCATGGGTGTGGAGTGTATCATGCCTATGAGTGGGAGGCTATGACGACATTCTAGGAATTGTCTCACTTCTTCATGTCTTCTGTCATGCTACGAATAGTATGTTAGATTTTTTGATCTTGATGGTATCGTTATTCTATTTCAGAAGATGCCTAGTTGAAGACCTCACCTACCAAGACCGGCTCCAGCTAATAAGAGCCAAGCACCACAAGGGACTATAGATGAGCCTATCTCTAATGGAGAATTTTGGATGGCTTTTTCCATGCTCTCCCAAGTGGTCACTACTCAAAATAGACAGGCCAATCTTCCTCGGGATACTACTTTGACTTCTAGAGGGAGGAATTTCACCCGGATGAATCCTCTAGAGTTCTTTAGGTCTAAGGCTAACGAGGACTCTCAGGTGTTCTTTGATAAGCTCACCAAAGTATTGAATGTCATGGTTGTCAATTTTGAGTAGAGGGCTGAACTGGCTACCTATCAGTTGAAGTATATAGCACATGTGTGGTATACTCAGTGGTCTATGGAGAGGGTTTGTGGTGATAGTGTTAATTGGAAGGAGGTCCAGCCAGCTTTTCTGGATCGTTTCTTCCCACTTAAGCTTAGGGAAGCCAAGATGACTGAATTTATCAACCTCAAGCAAGGGAATATAAGTGTGAGAGATTTTGATGCTTATATTTTGCTAGATCTGGGTGTATACTAGTCTTTTGTGACTCCTTTGTTGGCTGATAAGTTTGGTTTGAGTTCAGAAATTTTGAGGGATCCTTACTTAGTTTATACTCCCATGGATGAATCTATTGTTACACATAGGGTCTATTGTGGTTGTCCTATTTCTGTGCTGCATAAGGTTTTTTCGTATGATCTTGTGGAACTTGAAATGTATGATTTTTATGTAATTTTTTGGATGGATTGGTTGCATGCATCATATGCCTCTATAGATTATAGAACCCGGAAGATTAAGTTCCAACCTCCCGGTGAGCCTGTTCTTGAATGAAAGGGTAGTGACTCCGCTAGTAAGGGTCGTTTTATTTCCTACCTCAAGGCTTGGAAGATGATCTCCAAGTGGTGTATATACCATATTGTGAAGGTTAAGGATGTGGAGTCTGAATGACCTACTTTTGAGTCAGTTCCGGTGGTGAATGAGTTCTCGGACGTGTTCCCCAATGACTTACCTGGTATTCCTTCCAAAAGGGAAGTAGACCTTGGCATAGATCTTCTATTGGATACTCATCCCATCTCTATTCCTCCTTATCGTGTGGCACCAATTGAGTTGAAAGAGTTGAAGGATCAGTTGAAAGATTTGTTGGAAAAGGATTTTATCAGGCCAAGTATGTTGTCGTGGGGTGCTCCGGTATTGTTTGTAAGGAAGCAAGATGGATCTCTTCGGATGTGTATCGATTATCAGCAATTGAATAAGGTGACCATTAAAAATAAGTATCCGTTGCCTAGGACCGATGACTTGTTTGACCAACATCAAGGGGATACTCACTTTTTGAAGATTGATCTCCGTTCCAGGTATCCTTAATTGAAGGTTAGAGAGTGTGATATTCCCAAGACGTTCTTTCGAACAAGGTATGGGCATTTCGAGTGTGTGGTGATGTTATTTGACCTAACTAATGCTCCGATCGTGTTTATGGATCTCATGAATCGGGTGTTCAAGCCATTCCTTGATAGCTTTGTCGTTGTCTTCATTGATGATATCCTCATTTATTCCCGGAGTGAGCGGGAGAACACGGATCATTTGAGGTTGGTTTTGCAAACCTTGAGAGAAGACGTTGTATGCCAAATTTAACAAATGTGAGTTTTGGTTAGGTGAAGTTGCGTTTCTGGGTCATGTGGTGTTTGGTGATGGTATAAAGGTGGATCCAAAGAAGACTGAGGCGGTGAAGAATTGGCCTAGACCATTGATTCCCTCGGACATTCGAAGCTTTTTTGGGTTAGCAAATTATTATAGAAGGTTCCTTGAGGGGTTCTCATCCATTGCATCTCCATTGACTAAGTGGACCCAAAAGAAAGCTAAGTTTGTGAGGTCAGATAAATGTGAAAGAAGTTTCCAGACCTTGAAGGATCGCCTCACATCAGCCCCGGTGTTAACTCTACCGAATTGTTCGAATAGATTCGTGGTATATTATGATGCTTCCCGAATAGGGTTGGGGTGTGTGCTTATCCAACATGGTAATAGCCAATGCGTCCCAATAGTTGAAGGTACATGAGCGTAACTACCCAATTCATGATCTTGAGTTGGCGGCGGCGGTATTTACCTTGAAAATTTGGAGACACTATTTGTACGGGGTTCATGTTGATGTTTTCACCAATCACAAGAACTTGCAATATGTGTTCATTCAAAAGGACCTTAACTTGAGACAAAGGAGATGGTTGGAACTCCCAAAGGATTACAACATGAGTGTGCAATATCATCCCGACAAGGCGAATGTGGTAGTTGATGCTCTTAGTAGGCTTTCTATGGGAAGTGTGGCTCATGGGGAGGAGGAAAGGAAGGTGTTAGCAAGGGATGTTCACCGATTGGCTAGATTGGGTGTTAGGTTGACCGATTCCATTGATGGTGGTATACATGTCCAAGATGCGGCCGAATCGTCGGTGGTTGTTGATGTGAAAACTAAGTAAGATCTAGATCTATCCTTCATTAAATTGAAGAAATTGGTTGCCGAAAAGAGTATTGAGGTTTTCTCCCAAGGGGGAGATGGTGTACTTCGATATCAAGATCGGTTATGTGTTTCAAACGTGGATGATCTTAGGAAGGTGATCAAGGGCAAAGCCTATGTCTTATTATTCTATTCACTTGGGATCTACTAAGATGTATCTGGATTTGAAGGAGGTGTATTGGTGGCATGGTATGAACAAGGACATAGCCAAGTTTGTATCCGAATGCCCAAATTGTCAACAAGTGAATGTAGTGCATCAAAGGCTTGGTGGATTGGCTCAACACATTGAGATTCCTACTTGGAAGTGGGAGGATGCGAATGTGGATTTTGTGGTTGGTTTGCCTTAGAATCAGAAGAAATTTGACTCCATTTGGGTTATCGTCGACTAGATGACTAAATCGGCTCATTTCCTACCAGTTGAGACTACTTTTGGTGTCGTAGACTATGCAAAGTTGTACATCTGAGAGTTTGTAAGATTGCATGGAGTGCCTAGGTCTATCATATCAGATTAGGGTACCCAGTTTACTTCACACTTTTGGAGGTCATTTTAAACGGGACTTGGTACTAAGGTCAAGTTGAGCACCGTCTTTCATTCTTAAACTGATGGGCAAGCCAAGAGGACAATTTAAATCTTAGAGGATATGTCGAGGGCTTTTGTGTTGGAGTTTCAGGGTAATTTTGATGATCACCTTCCACTCGTCGAGTTTGCTTGTAATAATAACTTCTATGCTAGCATTGATATGGCACCATTTGAGGCCTTTTATGGTAGGTGTAAGCCGTACACCTATCACGCACCCTCGCTGGTTTACGTTTTCGTATAAAAAAATTATATTTTGATCCAGTTGCTCTAAATATCAACCGAGATCACTTTCTCACTCAATTGTTCATACTGATCACGTATTCGGCCTTGAAATTTCTATCGGAGCATGGGAAGACGCATTATGCACACATCTCTCCTTTAGGGGTATTTTGCCAATTTTATCTGGTGTTACAACAATCCTATCTTACGCTAGCTACGTGGTTTATGGGGTTGGAGTTATCTGAACTCGTACGCACATCGGTGCTCAATACTACTCTCAAAACATGCATTGTGCTCAATAAATGAGAAAATGTCCCACTTTAAGGAAAAACTAAAAATCTGCTACTTAGAGCCTTGGTTCAACATATTTTTTATGAACTGACTTTTCTCTCTCAAAACTAATAATGCTTTCTCATAACTGGTAATGCTTTCTTTTAAAAAGAAAGTATTCATGCTCTTTACAGATAAAATTATGCATAAAACTTGTGTCTTTTCTTCAACTTAGTCTCAAGATAAACACTTAGAACATATGCTCAACCTCAAACTCATTTAACTCAATTATGCTCAAACTCTATGTTAGTACTGTAAGAAAATAGGCATTCTTTAATTCAAGCAAGGCATGACCATAATGATTTCAAAACTTCTTTAGGGTTTTTGTAATTATAGTAATACTTAAAGAATTTAAAGATATGTACTCAATAATAAAGTTTTTAGCATAATAATAATAATAAAATAACAAGAATTTCTTGATTCTCTATAAGATCATCGGAATATAATTGATTTGACTCTTGACTAGAATTCTTGATAAGAAATATAGATTAGGCACATAAATAGAATTTTAGGTGGCTTTACATAACTGGGCACGAATTTTCTTAATAAAATTGGTGAGACTTTTTCAAGCTCTAGTCCTTTGCCTTTTCTCCTGAATCACTATTCTCTAAAGGAATTACGTAAAAGTGAAAACAATGGAGTAGGTTATTGATTTTGGGGCAAAAACAACATCAAAATGATGGGATATTGGTCTAGGATGGGTTGGGGAAAGACTATAATGCCCTTACGTTTTAAAACTAAATGTCAATTACTGTGGTGGAGTATGTCTGCGATGCGTACTTGTCGTACTTCAGTCCATTTTGATAACGAAAACTTAAAACACGTTGAGAAGCTATTTCTCCATAAAATAATACATAAATGACATTTATCAAATGCCTTTTAAGTGTAATTTTATGTAACTCATTTTCAATTGATCTTCTAATCTCGTAGAAATAATGGGAACAAAATTAAGTTGCAAGTCCATGATAAGTTCATGACGTGGATATGTCGAGTACTTTTCTTTGTGCTTTTGCCTTAAAAAAATATCTTTCGATCCGGTTGCTCTACAAATCAACCAAGATCATTTTCCCACATAATTTTTCGTGTTGATCGCATTTCTGGCCTTGCATTTGCCAAACGAGCTTGGAAAGATGTGTTACAAGCAATCTTTTATCTAAGGGTATTTTAGTAATTTCTAAGGTATTACAGTAGTCCTCTTAATGATTGTTTAAACCCTCTTGAGAGATGTGATAGGAAGTTGATTGAATGGTTGATAGGCGGAAGTGCTCGATTGTGATGGATTGATAAGAGTCCTTATGAGACTCATCGATTGGATTGATTGTTTTATGAGCATTAAGTCTTGTGAGGAGAATCAAGCATCGAAATTAGGTAAGAGTAAGTCTAACGAGAACTCAATAACTACGTCGCCAAATGTAGGAGTTGATTGAATCTGTTAAAATCAGAATGCTTCCATATTTT
Organism: Solanum medicagineum; assembly: GCA_026153255.1. Lineage (NCBI taxonomy): Eukaryota > Viridiplantae > Streptophyta > Magnoliopsida > Solanales > Solanaceae > Solanum > Solanum medicagineum. The sequence continues at coordinate 13,892 of JAPFFP010073880.1, read as the reverse complement.
TATTATCCTGAGACAATAAGACTTGATTTAATTGATGGGTCCATGATTGGTAGAGTCATTCTTTACCCTAGCAAGGTATTAAACAAACTGAAAACCTATCAGCCTGTCACACAATCACTGGCTCATAAGTGGTCGTTGACGAACTGGAGAAGCTCCCAATAAGACATGATAGTATTCTAATTAGATTGGATTGGATTGGATGAATGTGATTGGTTTCTGTCTAAACCATATTTTTATTTGACTTATGACATTCAGATTGAGTTCCTTATCTTTCTGAGTTGAGTCTCTTGAGCTGAGTTGAGTCTCTTGAGCTGAGTTGATGGTTCAGTTGAGTCCATTGAGTCGAGTATCTATGATTGTGTTCTTTTCTTTCCAGCTATTTTACATGATTATACACTCCACATCCTGGCATCCATTTGGACTTGCATCATTTTATGATGTAGAGACAAGTATTAGGGATTATCAACAGGTGCATCGTTGAAGATCTATCCACATTCAGCTAATTGGTAAGACCTCCTTACTTTCGGAGGATTTTCATATTAATATCATCTAGCTATTAAAGTTTAGATTTGTTTAATTTGATAGAGGTAGTCATTAACTTGTCATTAGCACCATCTGGATAGTAGTGACAGAGAGTTCATAGATTGGACTGTTGAGTTATTGATTTGATGGACTTTTGGCTCGTCTCTTATTTACTAGTCTTGTGATTGGATTGTTTAGCCTTCAACCTTTATCTATAAAGATTTTATTATCATATTCCTATTGAGTCATTCTTTGATTGTTGATGTGTTTTGCTGTTAGCTTGTGATTGAATGAATGCAATGATGCCAAATGGTTCACATGGGGACTATGAATAGTCTCTAAGTGTCGGCCACGCCTAAGGTACCCTCCCCGGACGTGACGATTTAGGTGCTGAATTTTCTAACTGCATACTTCCTTCTGACTTTTTATTTTATATTATGCGCTAATTTTTTGGGTTGACCGATGATGCCTATCAGTACTTGTTGTTGTACATATACTACTCTTGGCTCTTGCTACACCCTTTGGTATAATCTGGTTGCAAAGTTAGTGACGTTTTCTTAGACGAAAAAACGATCTCCAACAGTTTCTATTCTTCTTTCCTAATGGTGAAAACTGTTTCATCATCTTATTTCACATTGTACTCTTAGAAGCTTGTTTAGCTTTTTAGACTATTAAATGAATTACCTAACATGTTAGATGGGATGCTCTTAATTTTCGTAGATGCTTGAACTATAGATGTATATCAAACCAATTTGGCCCATTAAGGGTGAGCCCTATTAATGGCTCTTGGCTGAGCGAGGCTGCCTCAAAAAAAGGAGGTTTGGCTTATTTTATTTTTTTTAATGAAAGATTAGATATTTTAACCAATTTGTGAAAATATATGTAAAGTGAATTATTTTTCTCGAAATCAATTTGGACAAACAGCCTAGATCTTATTTTCACCGATATTTTGATTGATTCGGCTAAGAAAAATAGTAGTGTTTTCATACGAAAATATTAGGAACCTTTCCAATATTTCAGCAAAATCTATTTTCTACCATGCGATTTCCCAATAAATGGATCGATAGAAAAAATTATATTTTATAACATAAATCTTTTTATTGATTTACGATAACAAAAATCTTTATTATTTCTAATAGTGTTGGTTATAATTCATTTGTTTGAGGAACCTTTTCTAGGATAAAAGAATATTCTTCCACAAATTACAAGAGAGATTTATACATACGTAAATACCATTCCTTATGTTCACCAAAAAAAAAAAAAAAAAAGGTACCATTCCTATTTCCACTTAGTTTTATATAATATTTGCAATTTGTTTTATATTATCTATAAAATTTAATATCTTATCATCTATATATATGTGTATATATAGCCTTTCTACTTACTATTATGTTTGTTGCCTAACAACTCTAAGTACGAGGTCTCAAATATGCCATGTAATACTACCATACCCTACATATCTAATTAAGATGATGATAATCTTAAAAATTAATATTTCTTGTGGAGATACTTTATATAAGGAACCAAAAATTCAAAGAAAGTGAGTTAGTTAGATGGTAAGTATCTTTTACTGGTGATGAGTTTGAGAGAAAAAATTATGAATATTTTTTTTTTCAAATTTAAAGATTAAAGAAAAATTTATATTTTCTCCATTTAAAAAAAATGGACTAGTTTGACTTGGCAATGAATTCAAAAAAATTTTAAAAAAAAACTTTTAATCATGTGGTTCTATTTTAAAATTATGTCAAATATACCAATTGTCCTTTACAACTTGTTTGGATGATGGTTTGTCATGGTTTCATAATGTATGGCATTGTACAATATAATAGTATAGTACTATACTACTATACAATGTTTGGATAGACTATATGGTTTGCTACTATTTAACGATAAACTTTTTTTTTTTAATTTGACGGTATGGTACTGTATCTTAACTTATAAATTTATAAAAATATTCTTAATTATTATAAATACTAAATTTATCAATATTTTTTTTATAATACTTTTTTATAATAAATACATAGAATCAAGTAGGGAAACATATAAGCTAATATATCTCTAATCCATACAAACAACACAAAAAAATAAAAAAGTAAGAACTTTTAAAAAAACGAACCTAAAAAAATAGACTAAAACTTGAAAAAAAGGAGGAGCGGCGGAAAAGAAGTTCTAAAAGTTGATGAGGAGGGAAATAAGTAATACAAAAGCAGTATATATATTAGGGTAAAGTGTTATAAAGAATATATGATAAATTAGAATTATTTAAAATTTAAGTAAGGGTATAATTAAAAAAAATGAACCATGGGATACTACCAAATTGATGATTTTAGAAACAGAGGGTTTTCATGATTACATAACCATGAAACCAAGGTATAACATACCATATAATTAATGAAACAGTCAAAGCAAACGTCGTTCTCTTACTAACAATACCATACCATGAAAAACCACCATCCAAACAAGTAGTTAATCTTTAACCTTAAATATGTCACGTGAAAAGTTAAAGAGATAAGTATCAAAAACACACCTAAACTATCCCCCTTTTTTAGTTTCATACCTAAATTATTGAAAGTGTGAGTTTCATACCTAAATTATCACTTATTAGTTTGAGAAACACACCTCAGTGGTGTGTGTAATATACTCTCTCTTTTATTGGAGAAAACATTACCACATGGCATGCACATTAACAAAAATTAAATAAAATATTAATATTAGTTAAAAGTAAAAGATTATATTATAAATATTCTTCCAAAAAATATTATTTTCTAAAAAATAAAATTAAAAATATTTCTCACCTACTCCACTACCCACACCCCCGCGTACCCCTCCAGCCACCCCTTAACAATCCCTGCCCTCTTATTTTTTTAAATCTCTTTTATAAAATATTTTTAAAAATTTCAAACTTCAATCCCTGTGAGAGGAAGTGGTGGGATGGGCTAAGGTGAGAGGAAGTGGTGGGATGGGATACGGTGAGAGGAAGTGGTGGGGTGGGGTAAGAAAAATATTTTATTTTAGAATATGTTTTTGAAATAATAATACTTTAATATTTAATATTAACCAATACTATAAGTAATTTATTTTTTACCAAGGTGGAATATTTTGTCAACGTAAAGTGTGATGTGATATTTTTTTAAATTAAAAGAGAGAGTGTAGTACACACAACATGGTGAAAGTGGAATAAAAGATAGAAGTATGTTTTTCAAACTAATAAGCGATAGTTTAGATATAAAACTCACACTTCTAATAGTTTCGATATGAAACTCAAAAAAAGATGATAGCTCAGATGTGCTTTTGACATTTATCTTAATGTTAAAATTTAAAGTATTACTAAAAAAGGAAGCGAATCATTTTCTTTGAAACACACTAAAAAAGAAAATAGATCATTTTTATAAAAAAAAAGTATTAATTGATCGAGAATCTTTCTAAAATAATTTATTTATTCTATAAAGATAAAGTAAAATTTCACCCTGTTCACATCCCACGTAAGATTTGCTGTGTTGTAAAGAAATGAAAAACGTTAAAAGATTCAAATTTCAAAGTCATACTCATTCAAAGGATTTGTCAAAATAATTTTGGGTAGATAATGATTAGAATAGTAATGCTTTATATTATCTGAAATTCAAGAAAGAGGTGATGACTCTTTACTTCAATATACGAAAAGAACCTTTTTAAACAATAAAAGTGATAAATATTTAAGTAGAAAATCATAAGAGTGGTGACATCCACCTCAGTCTTCTTTGAAATAAACTCCAGCAGCCACCACTAATTTTACCACTAAAAGAAGTCACCATTTATTTGAATTTTATTGTATTTGTTAGTTGACAAAATTGTCTCTATGATTTATAAGTAATTAAGATTTTGAGTCAAAAAAATAACTAATTATATTTATATTAAAATAGGTTATTCATTAATTATATGATTTTTCTTTGAATTTTGTATGAATATAGAATATTTTATGTATCATGCTTTTTTTTATTTGGAAAAACTAAGTTTGTACCCCTTCAAAACAAACTATTTATATCCATATACCTCTTTACATTTTATATCCCAGGAAAAGGCTCAAATATGTCATCGAATTTTGAGAAAAGGCTCATTTATGTCATCCTTAAAATTTTGGCTCATTTATATTATTATCGTTTTAGAAAAGGCTCATTTATGTCATTATTTTTTAACTTCAACTTTGCAAAATCATTTAAACAACTTTAAACACTTTTAAATTAGAGTTTGGATCAAATATGATCTTTTTGGTCATTCTTCTTCAAAAACACCAAAAACACAGGAAGAACACCAAGAACTTCCAAATGTTCAACGTTTTCAAATATTCATGGAATCAACCCAAATTTCAAGAGTAGCATTCCTCCGAGTTAGATAGCAAAACTCAATATATTTTGAGCTCTAATTCAACCTAACTCAAGAAGACTCACTTGAAATTTTTTTTCAAAGTTTCAAAACTAAGGAATAAGGATATAGTGTAAACAACAATAAGAACACAAATCAAAGCAAATTCTTAAAACTTTGGGACTAATTCTCTTTTTTTCTTTGAAATATATTTACACCTAGTGTTGTGAAACTTTGAAGAAAAATTTCAACTAAGTCATGTTGAGTTTGGTTGAATTCGAAATCAAAAAACATTGAGTTTTGGTATTTCGCTTGGAGGAACGCTATTCCTGAAATTTAGGGTGCTTTTGTGAAATTTAAAGAAGTTGAAAATTTGAGAGTTCTTGGTGTTCTTCATCTGTTCTTGACATTCTTGAAGAAGAATGACTAAAAAGATCATATTTGATCCAAAACTCTAATTTAAAAGTATTTAAAGTTGTTTAAGTGGTTTTGCAAAATCGGAGTTAAAAAATAATGGCATAGATGAGTTTTTCTCAAACGGTAATGGCATAAATGAGCCAAATTTTTAACGGATGACACAAATGAGCTTTTTCTCAAAGCCCGATGGCATATTTGAGCCTTTTCCCTTAATATCCCAATGCTATTAAAATTTGCCCCTTTAATATGAAAATTCACGCGCTGACATCATGCTGACATCAACACTCGCTTGTATTATACACCAATAGGGTATACATATACCAACAGAGTATCACAGATGATTAAACTCAGTTCTATACGATATCGATATGGTATCAATATACCGATAGAGTATCATAAAGAATATATTTTCTACTAATTTAAAATTTCATAAATAAGTTTGTAATTTTAATAATTTTCTTTAATAATTTTCTCTTAATTATTTTATTTATTAAAAAAAGAGCTCAAAATTATATGATACTGATTGGATATCAATATACCAACGGAGTATCACAAGAATATAGTTTTTATAAGTTAGAGTTTAATAAATAATTTTGTAACTTTAATAACTTTCTAGTCTTATACGGTACCAATGTAATATAAATAAACCGATGGAGTATCATAATGAATATATTTTCTACTAATTTAGAGTTTAATAGTTTTGTTATTTGTTTCTTATTTATTTCTTAAACAAAAAAAAAAACATACTCCTATATGATAACAATTGGGTATCAATATACCACCAGAGTATCACAAAGCATTGAGCCCATTCTATATGATACTGATATGGTATATATATACTGTCGGAATATACTTCATAGTATTTATGCTGATGTCAGCATGACGTCGACGTGAAATAAAAAGGGATAAGTGAGTAAAAAGGTAAATAATTTGGGTCATGGATCCATTAAGGGTAAATAATTTAGATTTGATCTATTAAGAGTAAATAATTTCAATTTAGGTTTATTTTGTGTAGTTTTCCCTTTTTATTTTAACTATGTGTGTGTTGCAATATTTGAGGAAAAAAGGGAGAATTTTCATAAATAACCTAGGCTTGAAACTTAATATAGCCAAATAGCTATATTTTACATAATTACACAACTTTGGCTATGTGACCTGGAGGGGAGGAGGGAAGCAAGCGAGATCGAGAGACGAATTGTATATGTATATTTGTCAAATTGTATGTGTATATCCGTCAAATAATTATATATCTGTAACTAATATACATATATATTTGTATATCTGCCAAGCGAGATTGAGAGAGAGAGTAGAGAGGTGAGCGAGAAAGGGCAGAGACTGGAGAGAGCCGAATTGTATATGTATATCTGTCGAATTAACTATGTATATCTGTCAAAATAATTATATATATGCAGCTGGTATACTTATATAATTATATATCTGGGAAAAATTGCAGAGAGAGAGAGAGAGGAGACAAGAGAGAGGAAGAGAAGAGGAGAGGAGAGAGAAAAGAACAACAAAAACTCTTAACTATAACAATAAAACCCTAATTATAGCTATAAATTGTAATTTTTCAAATTATAGTAATACAATGTAAATACGTATCATATATTTGCGTAGTTACGTAATTTATAGAAAAAAGAAAAAGAAAAAGAAAAAAAGCTTTCAACGTTGTTTTCATAAATGGATTAAATGATGTCATATTCCACTTTCAGATATCTAATATAGCATATCATTTTTTTAGTGGATTTAAATATATGTGTGTGTGTATAACGTCAGCATGTTTGGTGTCTAACAAGTAAAATAATAATACGTCGAAGTTGATAAATCACTTCTTCAAAGTTCCATTAACGATTAAGAAAGCTTTCCTTTCAATTAGCAAAAAATGTACCTTTTTCTAAATCTTCATTTAATAAAAGTTATTTTAAAAATATGATTGATGTTAGAAAATTTTTTTACACGACACTTCAAAAGTAAAAGAGGTTTTTTTTTACCAGTCTCTAGAAAGGAACTATCATCTAGATTTGTGATAGATGGAGAGTTAGATTCGCCTAATGTAGTTGTGGTTACCAAACCTAGGCAAGATGAAGCTAAACAAGGCAACTCTTCTAATGACCTAAGATCATTTTTGAAATTTTTTTGAAAACTTATTATGTTACTCCTATTGGTAGTTGTTCCGCGGATCATGTTTGATCAGTTTATAAACTCGATTTTGCTATTTAATCGAGAAGTCGAAAAAATTGGAAGTTCTTAGAACTTTGAAACCTTATGTTGTTCAAAAGTGCTTTTTCATGACAATTGGAGTTTTGAGTCTCAAAATTAAATTTTGTATCAGCTCCGGAATACAGAATTTGATGTAAAAGTATTGTCAATTTTAGATGCGATGTTATTTCATGGATTTGAAGCCTTAAGTTGGAAGTTTTTGAAATTTTTACTTTGAAGTTGACTTTGGTGAACTTTCAAAGTTTGGATGCATGGAATGAATTTTTGTTACGCCCCGAGCCTACACTCTAGACGCAATTGGCACTCAGAACCATTGTTGGTCCCAAGCGAACCACTTGACCTAACTACTTAGTCAGCGGAAGACTCGAATAATCATGGAAAGGCTTTAAATAACATGCTAAGACTATCAATCTTTCTGAATAAACTGAAAAGTGAAACAGCTCAACAATTAAATCAATCAAACCAGAACTGGAGTATCTATCACATAGTATATGGAACCTCTATTAGAATAGTCTAAAACTACTACCAGGATAGGCCCACGGTAGCCACACCTGAAAATAAACTGCTAGAAAGGAAAACATAAATAATAGCTCTAAGCCTCTAGCTGAGAAGAGGCCTCACCGATATCTGAGCGGGGGATCTGGTCCTCAACGAAGCGGCTGCTGAGGGACTCTGTCACCTGCATCTGCATGATAAAATGATGCAGGTCCTCGGGACGTCAGTACATGGAATGTACGGTATGTAAATGGCCAAAATGGAGCTCAAGCTAATGCAATATTTCTCAAAATACAAAAACATATTTCAGAATGAAGTAACATAATAATAAGTACTCTGTATGTTGAAAATAGCATGCTGAAAACTTGTATGTTTAATATATCTTACTTTAACTTGGGGAGTTTCTCTAACCGACAACCACCTCTATGAGCTTCGTGTTGATACAACGTCTTTCCCACATTGCCAGAGTCGTCCCGTACTTTGCCGGGTAGGGGACGAAAGACTAGGGGAGTGGATCCATCCCAAAGCTAGACCATCTCAGTGGCAAGTGAGGAGTTGTACCTAGGTGCAATCCTATCCTACACTGGCTACGTAGTTTATGAGTTCAAGTTATTAATTCTACTCTGACTCATATCGGTACTTAATACTACTCCCAAAATACTTGTATATAGGTCATATCTTTAAGAAATAAAACTTCTCAATATATCTTTGGTCTTTGGGAACTTGGCCCAACTTAGCTGTTTAACTTTCTCATCTGGACTATTTAGCTTAAAGTTAACTAGTATCTTCTCAATTTTTTAAAATATACTGGGTCATTCAGCTACAGTGTAAAAGCAATCTCAAAAGCACTTCTTAAAGTTGACTCAACTATGCATATGTTGGTCTTTCTTTTCCTTGAAATAAATACAAGATTCTCGAGAATATATCAATAACAGTAAAACTTGCTCAATAGTATAACTTCATGCTTAAATCGGTAAAAGACATGATTCTATATCAAAAAAAGAATGCATGAACCAACATTTGGATGAAAGTAACTAATACTGGAGGAAAAATCTTGATTTCACATTGTTATCATGATCTTGAATAAAATTTGGGGATTTTGATACTAAAATAATAATTGACTGAGTTTTGGAGGGTCTTACATACCTGAGGAATGAGTTCTTGGACGAACTTGGGAAGAATTCTTAAAAGCCCTAACTGGTTCTTGATTTTACGCTTGAATTTGCTTGAACTTGTTCTAAAGTTAATGAAGGAACGAAGGTGTTTTTATGAGTTAATCGGGTGAAAACTGACCTATCAAGGTTTAACGAGGGTGGAAAAGGTCGAAACTACCCCTCCTTAAATAACAGAAAAAGTTGCTGCAAAAAACAACATATTCGCGTCGCGCCAAGGGCGCGAACATGTGTATTTCACTTTTTTTTTGCGAAATTCTCTTCTAGTCGAAATTTGGAGAGTTTTCCTAAGTGTGGCTCCGCGTCCCAGGCACTCTGAGTCCCATGCGCGTCACGCCCTGGGCACAGAAACCTCAGTGTCCGGAATTAATTAGCGAAATTTTTAATTCGCCTCGGTTGCTCTAAAATCAAGTTGAGACCATTTTCTCACTCAATTTTTCACGCTGATCGCAAATTCGGTCTTCAATTTGTAACGGAGCATGGGAAGACGCGTTACACACATAGTCATTTCTAGGGATATTTTGGTAATTTCACCAGGTGTCACAATATCTCCCCTTTAGGATCATTCGTCCTTGAATGATAACGATATGAAAAAAAATTAGCTCAAGACAACAAGAAAACTACACTTAAACAACATAAGTCTTTGAGATCAAGTGTGTAAGTTTACCTTTAAAGTCCTCATTCAGGCCAACGAACAAATGTGTATACTTGGCCTTCATATCTTCTTCTGGTTCCCATGTGGCTTCTTCCACAAATTGGTTTCTCCACAACACTTTCACCGAAGCTATCTCTTTGGTCCTTAACTTGCGGACTTGTCGGTCTAATATTTGTACCAGGACTTCTTCATAGTACAAATTATCTTTAGTCTCCACACTTTCAACAGGGACAACCAGAGAGGGATCTCCCAAGCATTTCCTAAGCATAGAAATATGAAATATTGGGCATATAGCACTCAACTTTACTGGTAACTCCAACTCGTAAGCTATACTACCAACCCTTCTCAGAATCTGTTAAGGCCCAATATATCATGGACTGAGCTTCCCCTTTTTCCCGAATCTCATAACTCCTTTCATTGGTGATACTTTTAGGTACACCCAATCACCTACTTCAAATTTCAAATCTCTCCTCCCAATATCAGTGTAAGACTTTTGCCGACTCTTGGCTATCTTTAGCCTTTCCCGAATAACCTTCACCTTCTCCATAGCCTGGTGGACTAGATCTGGCCCTATTCATCCTGCCCCACCTACTTCAAACCACCCAAAGGGCGATCTACACCTTCTCCTATAAAGGGCCTTATACGGGGTCATATGTATGCTAGCCTGGAAGCTATTATTATGGGAACTAAATCAACGGTAATTGATCATCCCAATTACTTTTAAATTCTATCACGTACACTCTCAACAGGTCCTCAAGGGTCTGTATAGTTCGCTCCACTTGCCCGTCTATCTGTGGATGAAAAGTTGTACTAAGATTCACCTTGTACTAAGTCCTTTCTAAAAGGATTTCCAAAATTGTGCTTTGAATTGAACTCCCCTATCTGATATGATGGTTATAGGGACCCCGTGTAGCCTAATAATCTCTTTAAGATAAAGTCTAGCATAATCCTCAGTTGTATCAGTCGTCTTGACAGGTAGAAAGTGAGCTGACTTGGTCATCCTATCTACTATAACCCATATTGAATCATGTTGTCTACGGGATCGAGGTAAACCTGTCATAAAGTCCATGTTAATCATCTCCCACTTCCATTCTAGAATTTCGATGTTTTGGGCTACATCACAAGGCCTTTGGTGCTCTACATTAACTTGCTGGCAATTCGAGCATCTAGACACGAACTCTGCAATGTCCCTCTTCATGCCACCCCACCAATAGACTTCTCGCAAATCTCTGTACATCTTTGTTACACCAGGGTGAATAAAGTATCTGACATTATTAGCTTCAGCCAAGATCCCATCTCTAAGGTCGTCAACACTTGGCACACACAACCTGCCTTGGTACCTCAAGACTCCATCTCCCCCTTTTGCAAACACTAACACTTTCTGTTTCTGAACATCTTCTTTCAACTGAAGGAGCATAGGATCCCTATCTTGCTTTTCTTTCACCTCTACCACTAAGGATGACTGTGCCCCATTACTGATAATGGCACCACCTTCATCAAAATCTTCAAGCTGCACCCCCAAATGGGCTAGTCTGTGCACCTGTTTAGCTAATTCTTTCTTTTTGTCTTCTATGTGAGCGGTGCTCCCCATGGTCGACTAGCTAAGAGCATCAGCAACCACGTTAGCTTTACTTGGGTGGTAGAGAATGCTCATGTCACAGTCTTTCAGCAGCTCCAACCACCTCCTTTTTCTCAAATTCAACTCCATCTGGTTGAATGCATACTGCAAACTCTTGTGGTCTGTGAGTACATCCATGTGTCCACCATAAAGGTAGTGTCTCCAGATCTTTAGAGCAAACACCACAATAGCTAGCTCAAGATCATGAGTTGGGTAGTTCTTCTTATGGGTCTTAAGCTATCTAGATCAAAGGCATATGCTATCACCTTGCATCTCTGCATCAATTCACATCCCAACCCACCTCTAGAAGCATCGTAATATACCACAAAGTCATCAGTTCCCTCGGGTAGGGATAAGACCGAGGTTGTGGTCAGCCTGGTTTTCAACTCATGGAAACTCTTCTAACAAGCTTCTGACCATTCAAACTTAACCTTCTTCTGAGTGAGTTTAGTCAAAGGACCCGAGATAGAAGAGAACCCCTCTACGAACCGTCTGTAGTACCCCGCCAAGCCCAAGCAACTCCTTATCTCTGTTGGAGTTGTAGGCCTTGGCCAATTCTTTACTGCCTAAATCTTTTGGGAATCGACTTGAATACCTTCACCAGACACAAGGTGCACCAGAAATGTCACCAATGCAAACCAAAACTCACACTTGGAGAATTTTGCATAAAGTTGTTGATCCTTACGAATTTGAAGGATAATTCTGAGATGGTCAGCATACTCCTCCTTGTTACAAGAATAGATCAGGATGTCATCTATGAACACAATAACGAACATATCTAGGTATGGCCTCAACAACCTGTTCATAAGATCCATGAATGTTGCTGGTGCATTCATCAGTCTAAATGATATGACTAAAAACTCATAATGACCATAACAGGTTCTAAAAGCTGTCTTAGGAATGTCTCTCTCTCTCTTTCTCTCTAACTTTAAGCTGGTGATACCAAGATCTGAGATCTATTTTGGAGAAACAAGTAGCACCCTAAAATTGGTTGAATAGGTCATCAATTCTGGGAAGAGGATACTTGTTCTTTATGGTGACTTATCCAACTGACGTTAATCTATGAACATTCGAAAAGAACTGTCCATCTTACACACAAGGGGACTGGAGCACCACAAGGTGAGATGCTTAGTCTGATGAAACCCTTATCTAAGAGATCTTTCAGCTGAAACTTCAACTCTTTTAGCTCCGAAGGAGCCATACGATATGGAGAAATTGATATGGGATGAGTGTCTAGGAGGATATCTATCCCAAAGTTTATCTCCCTATCAGGAGGAATTCTGGGAAGATCCTCAGGAAAGATTTCTGGGAACTCATTCACAATGAGGACAGACCGAAGGGATGGTGCCTCGGCACGAGAATTCTGAACTTTTTCTAGGTGATATATGCACCCTTTGGAAATTAACTTTCTAGCTTTGAGGTATGAGACAAACTAAACCTTAGGAAAAACTGAGCTACCCTTCCATTCTAGGACTGGTTCATTAGGAAACTGAAACTTGGCTACTCTGGTTTTGCAATCTATAGATGTATAACCGGCAAGTAGCCAGTCCATGCATAGGATGACATCGAAATCTACTATGTCTAACTCAACTAAATCAGCTACGATTTCCTTATGATAAACTGATACTAGGCATTTCTTGTAAATTCTTTGTTCTAAAATAAACTCTCCAGTAGGAGTAGAAACACTGAAAGGCTCAACAAGACAGTTTGGATTGACCCCAAACTTCATGGCTATATAGGGAGTAACAAATGACAACGTGGCACCTAGGTCTAACAATGTATAACATCATAAGTAAAGAGTTTGAGCATATCGGTAACCACATCTGGTGAGTTTTCCTGCTCCTGTCTGGTGGCCATGGCATATAAGTGGTTTATGCCCTCTCATGCTCTTGATGTAGTTCCCTTTTGAGGTGGCTTAGCTTGAGGTGCTGAAGAAACTGACTGTAATCTATTATCTCTCATGTTCTGCCTTCGCATAGGATAATCCTTCAAGAAGTGTCCCACCTGACCACATTTGAAACAACTATTTGTACCCATAAGGCACTCTCCGGGATGAGACCTGCCACATTTCCCTCAAGTAGGATAACGGTTCGATCCTTGAGCTATGCTACCCAGTGACTAGTTGCCCAGGAACCAGTGATTCTGTGATCCCTGCTCATTCCTGACCCTCGGTGCAGGTGCACTAGCAGATGAAGGTGCTGGTCCGGATATCTTAGGCTGAAAGGATGAGTGAATTTCCACCTCTAGCTCTTCTCTTACCTGTCTCCTGGTCTGATGTCTTGGCCCTCTTGCTTCTGAACTCTTCCATATCCTGCATTTTCTCCTCCTCTACTTACTGCACGTAATTCATCAAACGGGCTATGTCCATATCCCCAATCAGCACAGCCTTCCTGCCTTCCCTCTAGTCATCCGAGAGAGTCCTGACACGAATAGATCTATCCTAGTGCGCATGTCT
>JAPFFP010073859.1:0-23685 GCA_026153255.1 Solanum medicagineum | reverse complement strand
TCAACCCCCTAATACTTGGTAACACCCTTATGCAATATACATTGAAATCTTTCAGCAAATCTCTAAATAGATCATAGATTCATAGCTCAAAATATGCTTAAACAGTCACACTTTTACAAAACCCCAACATAGTTCATAATCAATACATAATAAGAAATACACATAGATAAATCCACTTGAAATCATGCAATTTACTTAGAAAGGATGGTTGGGCACCATGGGTGAAAGGATCCAATACTTGAAACCCACATATCTCAACTTTAGAGAATTCCTTGATGAAGATTGAGATGAGAATTTGAAGCTTGAATCAATTCCTTAAGATCTGGAATGAGTTTGGGACACTTGATTTTAAGTGAAATATTTGGTTAAGTGTTTGAGAGGATTTTGGGGAATGTCTTGAATGATATGAAAATGAAAAATGACTATGTATAGTTGTTTTTCATACATAGGGAGGCTTAGGACCAAGACCAAAGGCCTTGGACCGAACAAGCAAAAACTGGCAAAAAATGTATAGGTCGGCGTCCTGGCCGCGTCGCGCCAGGGGCATGGATCGATTCTGGAAATTATCATTTTTGGAAAATCAAATTTTGATACGGTTGCTCTAAAGTTGAGGTTAGACCTATCTCCCACTCAACTATTTCCCCTGATCACGAATATGACGTCAAATTTTTGATATCATGCACGAATTTTGAGATATATGAAAATTACGATTATGGCATTTCCGAGGCACATTTTCGGGCACTTTTTGGGGCATTTCGGTCCTCTAGGCTTGACCATCCATTTGAGGATGAAAAGTCATGCTAAGCTTAACCTTTGTACCAAGACCTCTTTGAAATGACCTCCAAAAGGGAGAGGTGAATTGAGTACCATGATCCGAAATGATAGACAAGGGCACCGCATGCAATCTAACCAACTCATGTATATACAACTTGGCATAATCTTCAGTACAGTAAGTGGTTTTGGCCGGTAAGAATTGAGTGGACTTTGTCATTCTATCCACAATAATCCAAATAGAGTTGAAACGTTTCCTAGTCTTCGGCAACCCAACCACAAAATCCATGTTGATCTCTTCCTACTTCCAAGTAGGAATTTCTATATCTTGGGCTAGTCCACCCGACCTTTGATGTTTTCAGATTTTACTTGTTGGCCATTGTGACATCCGAATATGAACTTGACAATGTCCCTCTTCATACCACCCCACCAATACAACTCCCTCAAGTCTCTATACATCTTTGTAGAGCCGAGGTGGAAGGAATAGGATGAATTATGGGCCTCCTTCAAGATTAATCCTCTCAAGTCATCCACATTTGGCAAACACAATCTACCTTGGTACCTTAGGGCACCATCTCCCCCTTGGGAGAAAACCTCCACTTTACCGTCTTTCACCAAGGCCTTCAACTCTGGCAAGGAGGAGTCAAGATTTTGTTTTGCCTTTACCTCCATAATCAAGGA
Organism: Solanum medicagineum; assembly: GCA_026153255.1. Classification (NCBI taxonomy): domain Eukaryota; kingdom Viridiplantae; phylum Streptophyta; class Magnoliopsida; order Solanales; family Solanaceae; genus Solanum; species Solanum medicagineum. The sequence continues at coordinate 22,233 of JAPFFP010073859.1, read as the reverse complement.
AGATTTAGAACCATCAACAACCACTACACCACCATTGTCAACTTCATTCAACTTAACCCCCAATCTAGCCAACCGATGAACCTCTCTAGCCACCTCCTTGCCACCATAATCAACATGAGCTAGACTACCCATAGACACCCTACTTAGAGCATCATCCAAAATATTAGCTTTGTCAGGGTGATATTGCACACTCACATAATCTTTAAGGACTTCTAACCACCTTCTTTGTCTCAAGTTAAGATCTTTTTAGGTGAACACATATTAAAGACTCTTGTGGTCGATAAGCACATTAACATGAACCGCATACAAGTAGTGATGTCAAATATTCAAAGCAAATACTATGGCTTCTAATTCAAGATCATGGATAGGATAATTCTTCACATGCACCTTATGTTGTCTAGAGGCATATGTTGTCACCTTACCACTTTGCATTAAAACACACCCCAAACCAATTCTTAAGGCATCACAATATACACAAATCCTTCAAATCCTTCCAGTAGAGCTAAGATAGGAGTGGAGACATGCGATAAGTTTGGAAACTCTTTTCACATTCATCAGTCCACACAAATTTTGCCTTCTTTTGTGTCAACTTAGTGAAGAGAAGCCATTCGTAAACCTCTGGTAATAACCTGCGAAACCCAAGGAACTTCTAATGTCTAATGGAGTCAAAGGTCTAGCAAATTTTTAATCTCCCTTCTTTTTAGGATACAGCTTAATGCTATCACCGTACACCACATGCCCTAGAAAAGCAACCTCTTCCAACCAAAACTCACATTTTTCATATTTAGCATACAACCTCTTCTCCCTCAAAATTTGCAACTCCACCCTCAAGTGATTCACATGCTCCTCCTCACTATGAGAATAAATCAAGATATCATCAATAAAAACTACAACAAACAACTCAAAGTAGGATTTAAAGACCCTATTCATGAGATCCATACATATAGTTGGTGCATTAATCAACCAAAAGGACACAACCACAAGCTCAAAGTGCCCATACCTAGTCCAGAAAGCCGTCTTAAGAATATCACACTCCCTCACCTTCACTTGATGATACCCGGACTGGAGATCAATTTTAGAAAAGTGACTAGCCCCTTGAAGTTGTTCAAAAATGTCATCAATCCTTGGTAGAGGGTACTTGTTCTTTATGGAGACTCTATTATGTTGCAGGTAATCAATGCACATTCCAAGAGAACCATCCTTTTTATTCACAAATAACACCAGTGCACCCCAAGGTGACTTACTAAGCCTTATAAAACACTTTTCCAACAAATCCCTTAATTACTCCTTCAACTCTTTCAATTCTGTCGGGGTAATATAGTAAGGTGGAATGGAAACGGGTTGAATATCGAAAAAGAGGTCTATACCAAAGACTATTTCCCTTTCGGGAGGAACACTGAGAAGCTTATCAGGAAAGACATCGAGAAACTCATTAACCACTGGAACCGACTTAATAGGAATGACTTTGGACTTAACATCCCTAACTCTCACAAGATGGTAGAGACAACCCTTAGAAATCAACTTTTGGGCTTTAAGGCAAAAAATGAATCTACCCTTGACTACCACATCATGACTTTCGCACTCTAGGATGGGCTCATTAGGGAATCAGAATTTAACCCTACGGGTTCTACAATCAATTGAAGTATATTATGCGTGCAACCAATCCATCCCAAGAATGACATCAAAATCCACCATATCTAACTAAACAAAGTCACAAGGCAAGATTTTATGCAATATGAACATGGGACAATTTGTATAGACTCTTTTAGCAAAAAAAGGACTCACCAAGGGGGGTAGACACTAGACACTTCATAAGGCTCACACAACAATTCGGGACTAATATGAAGCTTTTTGTCAACAAAAGGAGTAATAAAAGAAAGAGTGGTACCCGGGTCTATCAATGCATACACATCAAAATCAAAAACGTTTAACATACCAGTGGCTACATCGAGCACCTCATCCACCCCTTCTCTTCCTTGAAGATCATAGAATCTATTTTACCCTGGAGCACCTCCTTGTTGGCCTCCCTTAGCCCTTGGACCCGCATTTGTACCTTGGCCTTGTGGACAACCATCTCTACCATTGTTTTGAGCATGAGGACAATCAACCACCTTGTTGACCCACTTCACCACAACCATAGCAAGCATTAGAGTTTTCAAACATAGGCCAATATGGCTCCTACCACATCTTTGGCATATAGGGTTAGGCACCCCACAACAACCTTGGAATCTTGGATTATCATTATCAAATCTCCTATTAGAAGCATTGGAAGACCCTTGGCCTTGGAACTTGTGGGCTTGAGGAAACTGGCCACCCTTGGAACTTTGGGATCCACCTTCAAAACGAGCGCTCTTGGACTCACCACTTCTTCTTTTTCTAAGCTTTTCTCCATCTAGTTGTTCAACATATGTCATGAGGCAGGAAAATCCATATCACCTACTAGCATGGAGGTACGACACTCCTCATTAACCTAGTCGGATACTACTGACACAAATTTGTTCATCCTTGGTCTAGGCTCGACAACCAATTGTGGAGCATACATGGAGAGTTGGTTGACTTGAGGCCATACTCCCTCACAATCATGGAAACTTGCTTAGGATTCATAAACTCCATCATTTTAGCCTCCCTTAGCTCGATAGAACGAACCGATTGAGGAACGTGACTTTGAACTCCTCTTAAGGAATAGTATCTTCATCTCTCCTCTCCAACTTCAATTGTGCAAACGAAATTTGAGCCACCCCTTTGTGTTGGTAGGCTGCTAACTCCGCCTTTTCCTCCGAATTGACCTCCATAATAGATAGCACTTTGTACACCTCATCGATGAACTCTTGGGGATCATCTTCCGATTTGGATCCAGAGAACTCCGGTGGGTTCATTCTAGTGAAATCCTTTGCCTTAGAAGTCAGAGTGGGATCATGAGGGACTTAGGCCCCTTGGTGAATTTGATTGGTGATAGCACAAGCTAACATTGTAATAGCATCCCGGAATTCATCTTGGGCTACGATGCCACCTTGAGGAGCTTGAGGAGTTGGAGGGGCCGATTGCTCCTCGAGTGTACTGGATTTCCTTAGTCTCCCTCTTGGAATCTGCATGATCTAGAAGAGCAAAGAGCATTTGTTTGGGGAAAAGCCTTACAGTTACATCTAAAACATGATATAGACCATGAAGAAGTGAAGCACTTCCTAAAATGCCGCATAACCTCCCATTCATAGTTGTGGCACGCTTCACAACCATAAATAAGACTCTAATCGGCGCAGTGTGTTGGATTTTGAGGACCGTTAACAACTTAGTGCTCTGACACCAAGTTTGTCACGACCCAAGCCTAGGGCCTAGACGTGACACGGTGAATGGCGACCCAAAGGGACCCCAAAAAAGCTTCTTAGCAGATCAATCACACATACTTTGTTGTGGAAGAAAAATAATAGCAACAAGAGTTATAATAAATGGGGAAACAGGACAAAGGGAAGGTTTTAATAATCATAAAAGCATAAAGGAGTCAAGCTTATAGCATAAGTACATCGTAATATCCAACAACACCTCTAACATGGAATGGAGCGAGGGCCAAGACACTTTTCGAGCTCACCCTCATAGTAACAAGTATTCAACATAAACAAAATATCAAATAGTAAGAGTAGCATATATAGTGTCCTCATACTTGAGGACTCACCAAAGCTTATCTTCTGAAGTACCGAACTAGCCATGTAGAGGATGATCAAAAGGTGCTCTAGTCCCTACATTGTAATATCATGTAGGCATAGAGTATGCGACAGTACATTTGAATGTACTAAGTATGTTGGATGCAATGCAACTAGACATAAGCTAATATAGCCAAAATGCATAACCATAAGCAATGGATAAGTATAATTTCAAAATGGCATGTATGATCAATGCTTAAACTAAAACATGCTTGTAAATCATACAACTTGCATAGTACATATCACATGTGCTGGAAGAGAACTTAACCGACATAGACCAAGCGAACTATTACTTGGAATCTAAGGCATGTAACCCCTTGTAAGGTGATTGAGGCATGTCCACCCCCTCAACAAGGTGATTGACGTATATCACCCCTCAACAAGGTGGTTGAGGCATGTTGCCCCCTTAACAAGGTGATTGAAGTATGTCACCCCTTAACAAGGTGATTGAGGCATGTCACCCCCTCAACAAGGTGATTGAGATATGTCACTACTCAACAAGGTGATTGAGGCATGTCACCCCCTCAACAAGGTTATTGAGGCATGTCACCCCCTCAACAAGGTCATTAAGGTATATCACCCCTTTAACAAGGTGTGGTCTACTTGCAACAACATAGATACTTTTCATTAACTCAAGACATATATGCAATCCCTTAATCATTATAAAGCCACTTGACTTATAAACCATGTAACATATCATCAATAACATGAGAATCCTTGTCAAGACATTTTATCAAACACTTAGTGGGTTCATAATGCTTGTTCAAAACCATGCAATTCAAGAGTGAAATAATATGAGAAAACTTAATGCAAATCAACCCACCAACATATAGTAAAACCCTCATGTAGGGTACCTTGAAATCCATCATCAAATCTTATAATAGATTATAGTTTCATAGCTCAAAACAGGCATAGTCTCAATAGACAAAACCAATTCATGGTATAAGCTTCAAATAGATGGACATGCATAATCAATCAACATTTCATAAAACCCCAACATAATTGATAATCGTTATCCATAATAAGAAATACCCATAGATGATACAACTTAAAAACATGCAATTTACATAAAAAGGAAGATTGACCTCCATGGGTGAAAGGACCCAATGGATGAAGCTCACATACTTCAAACTTGGGCTTTCTTAAGATGAGCTTGAAGGAAACTTAGAGCTTGAAGAGAATCCTTGAGTTAAAAGTTGAGCTTGAAATCCTTGAAATTTGAATGAGATATTTGGTTAAGTCTTGGAGTAGTTTTTGTGAGGATCTTGAGTGATATAGAGTTGAAAAATTGCTACGTATAGGTGTATTTACGCATCAGTGGGCATAGGGACATGACCCCAATGCCCTTGGGAGAGACAGGAAAAATTAAGGAAAAACTTGTACTGGTCCGCGTCCAGTCCGCGATGCGAACCAAACGCAAACCAAAAATAATACTGCCCAGTGCCCCTGGCGCATCGCGGCTAGGGCGCGGATGGTCTCTAGAAATCGTAAATTAAAGAAATTTATTTTTTGCTACGGGTCTTCTAAAATTCGGATTATACCCATTTCCCACTCTAGTTTGCCCCCTGATTAAGAATATCAAGTTGGATTTTCAATATCACGCACGGATTTTGAGATACATGGAAATTAAGATTATGGGCATTTCCAAAGCACAATTTGGGGTGTTTCCGAACTCCAGCTAAGGCAAAATGGAGCAGGTCTATACTATGTGTCCTAGGTGTAGACAACAGGTACTAACCAATCGGAGTGCAACAATTCCTACCATATAGGGCCTCAAGGAGCATCATCTAAATACTCAAGTGGTAGTTCTTATTGTACTCAAATTCTTCAAAGGGAAAAAACTAGTTGTACTAACCCCCAAACCTAATACACACCTCCATAATATATCCTCCAATACATAAATAGTACGTTCCAATTGACCATCTGTCTGGGGTGAAATGTGGTGCTGAGGTCCACCTGAGTGCCTAACTCCCTCTAGAAAATCTCTCCAGCAACTAGATATAAACAATGACCCTTGGTCTGAGATAATAGATGCTAGCACCTTATGTAAATAGACCACCTCCTATATATAATCACAAGCTAGTTGCACTGCGCTATAAGTAGACCGTATTAGAAAGAAATAGGTCGATTTGGTCAATTGATTGATGATGGCCCAAATACTATCAATATCCCTAGTAGTCTGGGGCAATCCTATCATAAAATTCATCGTGATCCGCTCCCACACCTCATATCATACCACTAGAAATGCTGTCATAAGTCACGATACATCATCTGAGTACCTAGATTGATGGAATATTTAGAGTCATGGGCCTCGCAAAGAATAAACTGAACCAAGTCTCCAACTCTGGGAATACATAGGCGACTATCATACCATAACATGTTGTTTGAATGAATAGATACCTGGGTACCCTCTCCTTGCAAGACTAACACTCAACGCTCAATTAAGGACTCATCCTGAAACTGCTGCCCATGAATCCGATCAAGTAGGGATGAACAAGCCCCAGTAACGGCAAATAAATGCGCAGAGTTTGAATGATCCATCTTAACCATACTGGTAGCTAAGGACTGAATGTCCAATGCTAAAGGTCACTTTGTAGCTAGCAAGTAAGCTAGGCTTCCCACATTATTTGCCATCTGGCTCAAGGCATTTGCCAAGGTGTTTGCCTTGCTCAAATGATAGAGGATAGCCAAATCATAGTCCATTAGGAGCTCAATCAAATGTCGTTGTTAGGAATTGAGGTCCCTCTGCTCAAAATGTACAAAAGGCTATGATGGTCCATATTAATTGCATAGTGGACCTCATGAAGGTTATGCCACCACATCTGTGAAAACTACCACGCCAACTCTAAGTCATGAGTTAGGAAGTTGCGCTCATGTCGTCTCAACTATCAATAGGCGTAAAAAATAACTTTACCCTACTACATCAAAACACACTCTAAACTAGCACTGGATGCATCATAAAATACATAGCAAAACCCATGCCCTCAACTAAAAGGGTCAAGATAGGTGCAGTTGTGAGTAACTCCTTGAGCCTCCAGAATCTCAACTCACACTCCTCAGACCACTCAAAAAGAGAAAACCTAACAGGTCAATTGGGTTAATGGGCTAGCAATAGTAGTAAATCCCTCAACAAAGTGTCAACAACACCTAGCCAAACCAATAAAACTTTGTATCTCTGCATCCTTCATAGGCTTAGCCCAATCTCAAATAGCCTCAATCTCGGGTTCGTCGACTATAATGCCCTTCTTGGACACCATGTACCCAAGAATGTAACCAAGCCAACCAAAACTTGAACTTTGAAAACTTAGCATAAAGTTGGTGATATCTTAAAGTCTATAGCACATTCCTCAAGTATTGAACATGCTCATCCCTTCTCCACGAGCATACTAAAGTATCATCTACGAATATACTCAATCTCACTGAACATGATCGATCTTGGTCAATAGATCCACGATGACCGATATACTATCAATACCCCTAGAAGTACCAAGAAATCCTATCACAAAATCCATCATGATCTGTTCCCACTTCCACTCGGGGATAGGTAATTTCCGAAACTCTCCACCAAGCCTCCAATACTGCCTTTTCCTGTTGGCAACTAAGGCAACTAGACACTAATCTAAGATATCCCTTCTGATGTCACCTAAGCTACACCTCTTTTATATAGCTAAAGCGGTCATTGTCAAGATATATAACCTAACCAAGGTTAGGATCGAGTTCCATATCGAATGGTAGACTTAGAAGAATTCAATACAAGTTGGTTAATTAACCAACTTATCTCCCCAAAGATTGTTTTTGTGAGAACTATAAAAAGTAATCTTAAACTAAGTCTGTTATTAAACTAGTATGAAGAGTGAATAAGGTATTGTATTCCCCATGATTCCATACCATAGTAATACCAGATAATCGAATTCCTTTCCAGTGTGTAGCATGTAGAACAGTAAGTTAAGTTCACCAAACTCTTTGTCCCAGGTGAGAGGCGAATTTACTATGTGATTTGGTCCATTCCTGCAACGTGGCATTACTAACCATTACTGATTGTTCCAGTATAACCTCCCCTTGGCCCAATTCAGTAGCTAAGACGAGAAACATCAGTCGAATCTTGTTGACTACTCTTTTCCTGTTGATTACTACCTTGATCCGATCAGTAACACTAGGCGAGTTCTAACGTTGGCCACCATTAGAAAGCATTCAATACAAAGAAATTAATTAATACATGCATGCACACTTTTCAAAAAGTGCGAATTATTCAGTTTTACCTTATTAGTTTTTCATGGTTCTCAAAATCCTAGTTGTAGATTTGTCTACTTATGATTCGCATAAATGCGAGACTTATCAAGTTGAATAACATAATTGAGAACTTACACAAGAGAATTAAGAACAAAAAATCCAAACTTTTTAATAAGAATCACAAGATTGAAATCAAAAAATGAAATAAAGTTTTACAAGTGTCTCTCAAGCTCTCTAATGTTTTATTATGTCACTCCTCTTGTTCTCTATGAAAAATAACTTAAAATACCTATTTATAGTATTTAAATTACAAAACCAAAATAAAATAGGATAACTAGGTGGGCAAACTCTGAGGCAGGTTCTACGGGTGGTATAAAATTTTACGGTCCATAAACGGGCTTTCGTCGATTGTTGCTTCAAATCTGAGGCTGAATTCTACAACACCCTTCTATGGCTCGTATAAATTTCTATAGCTCATAAAAAGTTCTACGGCCCATAGGAGGTTTCGTCTAATGACTTTTCAGCAACTCTCCACTTTTAGATCCTCAAGGCACGACACAAGTCTACGGCTCGTAAAGTCTTCTATGGCTCGTCTGTATGTTCATAGACTTTAACTTTAGAAATTCACCCTTAACTGGAATTGTATACGCAACCATCTTTATGGCCCGTGAAAATGTCTACGGCCTGTAAAGGGTCACATAGAACTCTGCTTCAACAAATTCTGTACGCTTAGCCCAAAAAGTGTGCCAATCCTGTAATCCTTCAAAACAAACATAAAAACACATCAAATTCACTAACATCGCATTGACAACACAAAACTCCGAGTTTTAAGCACCAAAAGTGTTGTATTTTGATAGAACATCAACACCCTCATCTTGAAATTATTGTTTGTCCTTAAGTGACGGACTCAATTACATAAGCAGCATAGTTATAAACCTCAATCTAACGGCATACATCACATCAAACTCAAGCACAGATACCCACACCACTATGAATACACATCCGATAGCTAGTAAGAAAACCAATACTGGTCAATGCATGTGACAATGCAACTATGACAAGCTAGGTAGCTATCAACAAGTCACAATCACTGAGTTATCTAATGTTTATAATGCAATGCAAGTGACCTCACAAAAAGAAGTTCAATATGTCACTCACAATGATATTTTCATGTATATCTTGGGACTATGCAAAATCACTCACTCTCACAAAGGACATTCAAATATCATTCACAATACCATATGTTTGGCCCTATACTCATGACTATGGCCTTTAACTACTTGGACTAGGATCACTTTAGGACTTTACTGGCTTGTAACGTAGGTTCAAAGAGGGGGGCTTTGTTACTTTTTTGCGAACATAGAGACTAAAGGCTCTCCTTGACACTGAATTTTTCTACACTTTTGTCCTATCAACACTATTATTTTTCATCTCGTTCTCCCTTTCTCCTATTTCAAGCTTTTCTGGGTGCTTTGTTCTCATTTTTCAGCTTTTTGCCTTTCATTTTCACATCTTTTTTCTTTTTAGTTCATTTCTAAGGAATCACTCATTTTTCTTGCACCCAATACATAATTTTTTCTTCTTTTCCATGTATCACTAATTTTCCCCTCGTTTTATGGTTACCCTTACACCAGCCACCCTTAACTTAGGCTTTTGCCTAAGTCAAGGTCCACAATATCCAACCTAGAAACAAAGGGCCACTTTTGGTAGCCACCCTCAACTTAGTCTTTTTGCCTTAGTCAAGGTGCACAATGCTCAAGGAAGGACCAGGGACAATTTTAGAATTTTACATCTAATAAGGCTAGGTTACTTAAGTTTTTACAAAGAAAAGGTACATGTATGGCTCAAACATTAGGATCAAAGGATTTTTCACACATGTAGTTGGTTATTTAGGTTAAGTGGACTATTATGAACAACGGCCTAAGATCCTTACCTAACCAACTAACCCACAGTGTCAGAGTAACAGGGCAAGTTCTGAATTGAAACACAATATATGAATTTACCAAATTAAGCTCACACTCATATGGAACTGATTACACTATCAACATGGACTCTCAGATTATGCTTTTTATCTCAATTTTATCCTCACTTATCAGAACAAGCACTATCGACATAATTAAACATGCATGGTTGCTTTAGACTAACTAACAACAATTTTTTTGTGGGTATCATTTTTCACATAAAAGCACAAAAAGACATATATGTCATAACTATATGCTGCCAATACAAACTACACAACCTAAACATGTCGGTTCAATAGAAAGTAAATACCCATGGGGGAAAAGAACACGAGCAAGAAAACACCTAGGATTCAAACTTTGGGATAATTATAGGCTTCACTGAGGCATATAACTACCCACACCTCATTGAGAAAAGGGTGCATTGTCCCCAATGCACACCAAAAATGTAAAATAAAGTGCAGGGGTCAAAAAGAACATACATGGGTGCCAAAGTGTCGGTCTCTACCTTGGATTGTATCCCAACCAGCGCCTGAGTTATTATCGTGGCATGATGGCACAGACACTTTGGGTGCTCAGACATCACCAAGTGCCCATGCTTTCACTATTTTTGTTTCCTCCACATTACCAAGGTACGGCTTGAAACATTGGCCATTCACTTTGAATGTCCAACCATTTTCTTTTTCCAACTCGATGGCCCCATGATTGAAGACATGTGCTACCCTGAAGGGTCTCAACCATCTGGAAATGAGTTTCCCAAGGAACAACTTTAGCCTGGACTTGTATAGTAGCACTAAGTCCCCTAGTGCAAATTGTCGATTCTCTGTACGATGATGATGTTGCAGCTTCATCACGCTCATTGAGTTGGCTAATCCTAGTGTTAGCGGCATCGTTCCAGTCTAGATTCAACTTTTTCAATGCCTACATTGCCTTATGCTCAAGATAAATCGACAAATGAAAAGCTTTTCCAAAGACAAGTAGGTAGGGAGACATGCCTATAGGGGTCTTAAATGTTGTACTGTATGCCCATAATGCGTCATCAAGCTTCTATGACCAATTCATCCGGTTTGCATTCACAGTCTTGAATATAATCTATTTGATATCGCTAAAAGACACATCCACTTGCTCGCTTGTCTGAGGATGGTAAGGTGTTGCAACCCAATGCTTTACCCCATATTTTTCAAGTAGGGCCTTAAATAATCTATTGCAGAAGTCAAAGCCCCTATCGCTAGTCATCAATCGAGGGGTACCAAACCATGAGAAGATGTTCCTTTTGAAAAATGTTGTGACACTTTTACCTTCATTGCTTCCACCCATTTTGATACATAGTCCATAGCAACCAAGATGTATTTGTTTCTGTGAAAAGTGACAAAAGGACCCAAGAAGTTTATTCCCCATACATCAAATAATTCAATCACTATAATTTGGTTTAGAAGGAGCTTGTGCTTGTGGGAAATACACCTTGGTAGATGGTTGGACAATAATAGCCACACTGCAAGATCTTATACGTTGTTCGGACTCCACTATATGCCCACCTACTAAAGATGAGTGGCATGCCTTTAGGATACTCATCATCTTGACCTTAAGAATACAATGAGGAATAATCCTATCTGCACATAAACGAAACAAGTATGGACCATACCAAAAGAGTTTTTTCACATCATACATAAACTTGCAACGCTGGTGGGTATTCAGGTCTGGCGGCACAATATCACTAACCAAATAGTTTACATAGTCTGCAAACCATGGTATCAAATCATGAGATGCTTCCAATACCCTATAAACTGGTAATGAATCATTGATCTCCAGTCCATCATCATACTTTGCCATGGCTCAATTTTCTCATATGGAGAGGTGATCTACAATTTGATTTTTGATCCCTTTTCTGAATGACATCAAAGTCAAATCCTTGAAGAAGGAGTACCCATCTAATCAACCTCGATTTTGCATCCTACTTTTCCATCAAGTACCTCAGTGCGAAGTGATCCATGTGCACTATGACTTTGGTCCCCAACAAGTATGATTCGAATTTCTCGAATGCAAAGACTACCATAAGTAGCTCCTGTTCGGTGAAAGTGTAGTAAAGAACTTCTGTGCTAATTTTAGGGCTTTGTTAGCGTAGTATATGGGATATAATATCTTCTCTTGGCATATCCCAACACTACACTGAGCGCAACCTACTTTCATTACACATGATTTCAAAGGGCTTCGACCAGTCTGGAGCTACAATGATAGGAGCTACAATCAGTTTCTACTTCAGTCTTTCAAAGTCTTTTAGGCATACATCGTCAAACACAAACTTAGTATCCTTCTCAAGCATCTTGCACAATGGATGTGCTATTTTAGAGAAGTCGTTTATGAAGCATCCGTAGAGTCCTGCATGCCCTAGGAAGCTCCTCACACCTTTCACAAAGATAGGTGAGGGAAGGTTCTCAATCACCTCCACTTTGTCTCTATCAACCTCGATTCCCTTGATGGAGATTCTGTGACTTAACATAATGCCCTCCTTCCATGAAGTGACACTTTCCCAATTCAACACCAAATGGCATTTCTCACACCTTCTAAGCACCATATGCAAGTATTTCAAGTAATCCTTGAATAAGTCACCAACCACACTAAATTCATCCACTAAGACCTCAATAGTGTCTCCACCATATCAGAGAAGATGGACATCATGCATCTTTAGAATGTTGTTGGTGTATTGCACAACTCGAATGGCATCCTTTTGAATGCGAAGGTGCCATAAGGCTATGTGAACGTTGTTTTTTCCTGATTTTTTGGAGCAATGGTGATTTGGTTGTAGCCTGAATAACCATCCAGAAAGTAGTACCAGCCCTTTCCAGCTAATTGTAGCATTTAGTCCATGAATAGCACCGGGAAGTGGTCCATTTTTAGTGATGCATTGAGCTTCCTATAGTCCATGCACACTCTCCACCTAGTGACTGGCCATAGGGGAATCAACTCGTTGCTAGCATTTGGGAGCACAGTGATACCTCCCTTCTTTAGAACACACTAAACTGGGTTCAACCATTCACTGTCAGTGATTGGATAGATCACCCTTGCATCCAACCACTTGATGATTTCCCTGCACATGACCTCTTTTATAGGGGTTTGAGACACCTTAAGTTCTCAATACTCGGCTTGTAGTCCTGGACCAATTAGATATTATGATTACATACCCTTGGACGGATACCAAAAATATCTACAATCATCCACCTAGTGGACTTCTTGAACTACTTAAGTACCACCAGACGAGCATTCACCTGTTCATTGTTCAGGTCCGCAGTGAATATGACTGGCAAGGTGTTGTTGAGGCCCAGAAATGCATACCTCGAATGGGATGGAAGGGCCTTCAACTCTAGCACTAGTGGATCCTCTATGAATAGTTTGGTAAGTGGTGACTCTCGATTTTGTAAGTCCAATCCAACTTAGTTTGACTCCTTGGGGTATAAGATACCCCTAATGCCTTCACTATCTCTTCATACTATGGAATACCATCATGCTCAAAATTCATCAATATTGCTTCTAGAGGGTCAACACCCTATCTCTCTTCAAGTGGCACCTCTGGTTTTGCATCATCAACATTCTCAATAACAGAGACTACCCTCAAATCATCCTCTCTGTTTGCATGTTGGCACACGTTGAAAATGACCTCATATTTTCCCAATCTAAACTTGAGTTGGCCCCTCTCGGTGTCCACCATGGTGCGTCCAGTGGCTAAGAAGGGTATCCCCAAGATGACAGGGACTTCAAAGTCAACCTCGCAGTCCAGGATAACAAAATCTTTATGAAATATGAATTTATCCACTTTGACAAGCACATCATAAAGTATGCCCACAGGCTTCTTCACCATGCGGTCAGCCATCAATAACTGCATGCTCGTTGAAGTAGGGGCTCCCAGTCCTAGCTTCTTGAAGATTGCAAGGGGTATTAGATTTATGCTGGCACCGAGATCACATAATTCCCTCGTGAACTCCACATCTCTAATAGTGCGGGCTATGGTAAAACCATCGAGATCTCGCGCTTTTGCACCAAGGACCTTGTGGCAATTGCACTGCAAAGTTGAAGCTTTTGAGAGAGCTCCTGACTCACAGTGTGCTGCTTTGTAACCAATCATTTATAAACTTCGCATACCCTGGCATCTTTTCTAATGCCTCAATGAGAGGGATGTTGATGGAGAGTTGTTTTAATATGGAGAGAAAGTGCTTGAACTTGCCCTCCTTCTCCTTTTTTTTTGATTCTTTGAGGGAAAGAAGGAGGATGCCTAGGAATGGGCTTTAGCTTCTGAGACACCTTCGCACCATCGGTCACCCCATCTTTGACATGATTATCTCTGGTATCAATATCTTTGACCTCAATAGTCTCCTCTCGAACATCATCATCATATACTAGCATAGGAGGATCAATGGTACTCTTACCACCATCAGAAGTAACCGCCATGCACTTTTCCTCATTCTTTGGGTTCTGAATTGTATTGCTAGGCAATGTACGTCTCCAATGCTGGTTGAGTTAAGTTGACAGTTGGCCAAACTATTGCTCAAGTTTTCTGATCTATGCTGAAGATGTAAGACTTCAACCCCCTCAAGATCTCATCCCGTGTCTCAAATTTCTTCAACAGGCAGTCAAATATCTCCTCAACTCTGGAACTACTAGAACTGGTATCGCGATTGTGTGGTGGCATATAAGGACCATTTCTGTAGCCATCTCTGTGGCCCTAATCTGCATCTCTATCTTGGCCCTGATTCCTATTGTAGTAACCTCCACGGTTGTCTCTAAAAGCACCAGTAGGGATCATCATACATGGGTGCTCGGAGAGGTTGATGAACAACTACGTTAACTCATTCCTCATTCTGTTTCACCATCACCTTCATACTTGTACTAGACAAGCTCTTGTATAATCTCCTTATTTATTTTAGCTTGATCATAACCAATACTGCCAGCACACAAACTTTTGATAGATGACCTGTCTCTTTGCCCCTATGCATGATTTGTCTTGACCACCTTTTCCATCCTCCAGTAATCCTTGCAAATGGCTGATTCGAGAACATGCCCCCGATGATGGTATCAGTATATGCTTGACTATGCTCGTCCATGGCACAGTTGAATATCACCAATAAGGCATCATCAACAATTTTGTAGTCAGGCACACTCCTCAAGCACTTGGTGAGTCGCTCCTATGTAGTACTGATAGAGTCTCCAGGAAGTTGCTCAAAGTTGTTGATTTCATCTTTCAACTTGAGCTTCTTCGATCTCAGGAAGTACCTCTCGAAAAAGGCCTTTTGCAACTCAGTACAACTGGTGATCGAACTTTGCAGGAGGTTAAAAAGCCATAGCACTGCATTTCCCATCAGATATAATGGAAAGATACAAAGTCCCACAATATACTTTGTGTTCCCATTACACTCTTACAGACAAATAAAATGTTGTGAAAATGGCTATGCAGATCCTCTGATGGTAGGCCCATGAACAATCCACAGTTTTACCGCATTTGAAGCAACTCACTTAAAACAACGATCTTTGTGTCAGCCGGTAGTGGCGGTAACAGAATAGCTCTAATAACCTCCATAGCGATAGGGTTCGGCAGATATTGGTTCCATAACCATTGATAAGCTTCGGTATTGAAGTCTTGTGGTTGTGGATCAATGTCCTCAAGAGGAGGTAGGTTTCCATTATTTGCATTCTCATTCTTATTCCGATTCAAAGCTGCATTTGCTGCGTTCTTTGCATTGTCTTGGATCGTCCTTCTTAGTCTTCTCTGAATCTCTGGGTCAAACGGAGTCAAGGGAATGCCTCAACTTTGCGTATTAGGCACACACTACACCTGTACCTTGAAATAAAACAAAAAAAATCAAAAAACATAAAATGAGGGAAATGAGGATTAATTCCCAAACTACTTGAATTAGACAAGTGTAGTCGTATTCCATGGAAATGGCGCAAAAATATTGTTGTCACTCAAGCTGCACCTTCTTTTCGAGGCTAAAGCGATTGTTGTCAAGATATATAACATAACCAAGGTTAGAGTCGAATCTGCCAGGGAATATGGTAGACTTAGAAGAATTCAATGCAACTCAGATTAATTAACCAACTTATCTCATAAAAGGGGGGTTTTGTGACAACTATAAAAAATAATCCTAAACTAAGACAAGTGTTAAGCCAGCATGAAGAGTAGCTAGGGTATTGTGTTCCCCATGATTCCCTAACTTAGTAATACCAAATAATCAAACTTGTTTCCAATGTGTAGCATGCAGAATGGTAATTTAAGTTTACCAAAACCTTTGGCCCAGGCGATAGGTGAATTTCACTATGTGATTTAGTCTATTCTCGCAATGTGACATTACTAACCCTTACCTATTGTTTCACTACAACCTCTGGTTGGCCCAGTTTGGTTGATTAGATGAGAAACATCAATCAAATCCTATTAATTAATCTCTTTTCCTATTCATTACTACCTTGATCCAGTCAGTAACTCTAGGTGAGTTCTAATGTCGACCACAATCAGAAAGCATTCAATACAAAGAGAATTAAATAATACATGCATGCACACTTTTCAAGAATTACGAATTATCCGATTTAACCTTGTTAGTTCTTCATGGTTCCCACAATCCTAGTTGTGGATTTAGCTACTCATAATCAGTGTAAATGCAACACTTATGAAGTTGAATAACATAATTGAGCACTTACAAAAGAGACTTAAGCACAAGAAGTCCGAACACTTAAATAAGAATCACAAGATTGAAACCAAAAGATGAAATAATGTTTTACAAGAGTTTCTCAAGCTCTCTAATGTTCTATTGCATGCCTCCTCTTTTTCTCTATGAAAAATAACCTAAAAACCTATTTATAATGTTTAAAATACAAAACCAAAATGGAATAGGATAATCGGGTTGGCAGACTCTACAGTCGGTTCTACGGGCCATATAATATTTTACGGCCCGTAAACGGTCTTTTGTGGACTACTACTTCAAATCTGTGGCTGACTTCTACGACACACTTCTGCGGCCCATATAAAGTTCTAGGGCCCCGTAGGAGGTTTCGTCTGATGACTTTTCAGCAACTCCCCACTTTCTGGTCCTCAAGGCACAACACCAAGTCTACGGCTTGTAAAGTCTTCTATAGCTCATCTGCATGTTCGTGGACTTAACTTCAGAAATTCACCCTTCACTAGAATTGTCTACGAAACTATTTTTACGGCTCATAAAAATGTCTAGGTCTCATTAAACCTCAGCTTCAAAAAATTCTGTAGACCTATCCCAAAAATTATGCCAACCATGTAATCCTGCAAAACAAATCTTAAAACACATCAAATCCGCTAACATTGCACTGAAAACACACAAAATTCCAAAGTTCAAATATCAAAAGTGTTGTATTTTGATAGCACATTACCTTCTCATATCATACCACAAGTAATGTTGCCTCAAGTCATGATATATCTTCCAGGTACCAAGATGGATGGAATACCTAGAGCCATGGACCTCGCAAAAAATATATTGAACCAAGTCTCAAACTTTAGGAACATATAGGCGATTGTCACACCACAACACCCTCTCTGAATGAATAGATGCCCAGCCACCCTCTCTTTGCAACACTAACTCCCGAAGCTCAACTAAGGTGTCATCCTGAAACTGTCGACCACACATCTCATCAAGTATGGATGAACGGGCCCAACAAAGGCCAATAATTGCCAAGAGTCTGAAAGATCCATCCTAACCATCCCTGCAGCTAAGGACTAAAAGTCCAAAGCTAATGGTCTCTTCATACCTGGTAAGTAAGCTAGGCTTCCTAACTTTTTGTCTTCTAGCTCAAGGTCTTTTCGTACTAAATTTCCACCCTAAATTCATTTAAATTCACATATATTTACATATTCAAACTCAACATAAAATAAGAGAAGTTGTAGACTTAAAGGTTGATCACATGTGCTCCAAGTTACTTCTTCAGAGCTTTTTCCTTTTGAACGCCTGAGAACACTATCACACTACAAAAAAAAATAAAACTACTACATTATTATAATCGTTTTGACACTAAATTCATGAATTTTGAAGTTGAACAAATTTTAGAGTAAAAAATGGAAATGTGGGACCCACGTTGGAAATTTCAGAAGTAACATCATAAAAAGTTCCTAATTAGTTCTCCGAACATATGTCCCAAATACAAGATAATCTGGGGCTCAAAAATATAAAATATTAGTATGCAATATTTCACAAATTTAGGAACAACTAACAATAATGGAAGCAACTATTTAATGTGTTTTACCTCAAACAAGGCCTCTTCAAACTCTTTTTGATCACGCCGCTACATTTTCCCAAAAAACCCTCAAAATTTCGAGCTTTGAATCATCAATATGGAGCCAAAATGATTGAATTATCGCTACCCAATTTCCCGAAAGAGTTGAAGTACGTGTGATCTTTTAAATAAAGACTAGATTTCAGACACTATGATGAACATGAGGGCCAAGAATGTCATGGAAAACTAGAGAAGTGACCTTTGTGAATGCAACACTGGCCTCACGATCAGCAATGGGTTGATCTAGCTGATACTCGCAATCGCGGTTAAGACCCCGCGATCGTAGAAGTTAAAAAAACTAGGCATTCGTAAACATAGACACTAGGGCCCACAAATTCAAAGACCAAAAGGGTCTGTACCATCACCAATTAAAATTGCTGATTTTTTTAGGTTTCCAATTCTCCGATGGGTCAGTTAGCTGGTTATTTCCAAATTAAAGCAACCTGATAGTTGTGTGTTACATTTTCATGTTGGTTTAGTATTATCATCAATTCTTGACTTAGAACAATCAAATTGCGATTAGCTGGGGAAAGATGAACACAAACGAACTATGCTAACCCATCAAATTTGACATTCCGAAGTCAATGACTAAACAACATTTCCATACGATGATATTTCAACATAAAAAGGGTCCAACTCTTGAGGACCCTTTTTAGCCAAATACCAAGACCCTAAAAATGAGTTTGAAAGTCTCAAGAACTAAACGGAAGGTTGTTCTAGACCAAACTCTATATTTTGGAGCTAAATACACTATTAGAATTATTATTCATGCAAGAATTCAAGAAAGTTCATTGAAGTTAAAATTGGGATAAATTTCAAAGGTTGAAATGCTAAATGATTTCAACTCACACTAAAAGTCTCAAATCTCAAGCGAATCATACTTCTAGCATAAAATGTCCATTTTGGAGCTGATGCGACAATCAAAATTTCATTCCGACACAATTTGTCTGTATTTATGGCCAAAATTAACTTTCAAGTTATAAAAGCATCATGGTACAAACCTTTAAAAAATCTAAATGAATGAATAGACAATTGAAATAACAATGCCAGCAAGTCTTAAATGATTTGGGACTACTATAGGAAAACTCTAACTGATGAAAGGCAAGAACATGAAAATGCCATGGAGAGTCATTATAGATGTCAGGATCTAAGCCTAGAGCCTAGAAGTGACACAGAAAATGGGGACCGGATACCTAAACAAGCCTCTTTAGCATGCATAGCACATACTTGGTTTTGCGAAAGCATAAAAGAGCAATAAACACATTGCACATAATTTCTAAGGGAAGCAGGGCTTTGGACTCACGCTATGGGGGCATTTAGGGACTTGGACTTCCATCAAACATCCATTCACATACGACAAGCATAGAAGGAAAAAAATTAACTAAGGGAAGTCTTCACAATTACATAAAGATAATAGGAGTCAAGCTCGATACATAGATTTGTATATTCAACAATACCTCTAATATGAGTGGAATAGGGGCCAAGACATCTCCCGGGCTCACCAATAGCAATCTCTAAAAGATCGGGCTAGACATGTGGAGGAAGAGGATGAATAGGAGCTCCGGTCCTTACATGTTTAGATCATGTAGGAAAAAAGTATGCATTAGTACTTGGAATGTATAAAGTATGCGGGGTGCATTGCAACAATAAGTATACGCCATAATAATCAAGATGCATAATCATAATCAATAGACATAAGCTCAATATGACATACACAATCAATGCTTAAGTTAGACCACGTATGAAGATAGTCAAACTTGCATAATATATCATACATATGTGGGAGGAGACCCTAACCGACATATAAGACCAAGCGAGTTGCTACTTGGAATTCTGATATTCACTCCAAACCAATTGAAGGAGTGTTCTATTTGCCAAGGTAAACCAAGCATGACCCTACATATTGGGTAACATGACATAGTTGGATCCACTAGTAAAAGCCTATTTAGGGAAATAATATAAACCTATGGTGCCACATAGTTAAGAGACTAAGACTTTATATAAGAATCCCTTAAGTCGATTCCCCACCTTAAGCCTCTTTCGCTACTAAGTCTAGTCACACAGAATACTTGAAATAATCATAAATTTAACCATAACTTAGATAACTTGAAAAAACATGATAGCATTGCATGAGTAGCTCATTCAAATAAATGACACCTACACGTGGCATATACCTTGTCCTAGAGGGTAAAAACATAGCATAGATATGACCCTTTCTTGTAGGCATTGCATTACACATGAGGGTAGAAATTGTAATATACATGACCACTTCTAGTGAGCATTACATAGTATAGTACATGAGGATAAAATAGTTATCATGCGTGATACCTTCATGTAGATATGATTTATTCACAAGAGTGTAGAACATATATTATAAGGGCTCAACATTTTTATTACAAATCGTAAAAACTTTTGGTGATTTCATTACACGCATGGGAGCCCATAACTTATTATAACATGCTTGTCTTGAATTTCATGCAATAATCTTTTATCATCGTAAGAATCTTGGTCATGTAGATTTAGTCAAACATGGTGGTTATATGCACATGTACTTAAAATCATGCATTTCAAGAGTTTGGAATAAGAGAGAAGTAAAATGAATTCATTTTAAAGTTATTCAAATCAACCCTCCATATTATAGTAATACTCTTAGTTTGAGTATCATGAAAATCAACTAAAACTCAAATTCCATCATAGCTTTCCATGGCATCATGGAGCACATGAGTTTAATATCATAAAATCCATCACATTATCGAAACCCAATAGCATTTTTAGCATAATAAAATCAATGCTTGAGGAACCCAAATACAAGCCATGTGTACAATGAAAAATGATACCACCTCAAATAAGAGTTCATAATACCCATAAAATAATCCATAAATCCATGTAGATTGAGAAGAAGATTGGTTGGACTTGTGGGAAGGAAGTTTCGCATAATCAAACCCACATACCTTAGTAATTGTGATAGAGGAAACCTGATTTGGAGGTGAAAGATTCGAAACCCTAGCTTGCACCTTTTACTTGAAAGCCTTGAAGAGCTTGAGAGTGTTTTGAGACTAGAGTGTTTTGGAATGAGAAGGAATGAGATAGATTAGTTGTATATGCTAATAGGGACCATAGATGGGGTCAAAACGATGTAGTTTGAACTTAGAAAAAGTGGAATGCCAAATTTACCCCCATTAAAATTCTGGTCAGATAGGTCTACGAGATACCATCTACAAGTCGTAGAATATTATATGAGCCATAGATAGGTTTTGTTTGATGGCCTTTTCCCAAACATCATTGACTTCCTTTCTTTGATTCCCATTCTATGACACTGTCTACGACACACAGAGTGTCTTACGAGTCATCTAATAAGTCGTAGATTGAACTTCTGAAAGATTCCAAATTTCATCAAGTCTACTAGGTTCTACGAACACACTCTACGGGCCATACTGCATCTTATGAGTCATAAACCCCTTCATAAATATCAACAGTTTCAAATTTCCAAGCTTATTTTCTTGCATCTCTCCTACCCTCATAAGTGGAGTCTAATATTATCTCCCCCGAGAACATTCGTACCTGAATGTGCTAAGGCAAGCTCTAAGGAATGGATTTATGCACCATATGGATTTATGCACCATATGCTAGAGGTGTTGTTAGAACAATTGATGTATTTATGCTTTGAGCTTGAGTCTTGAGTATTTTATGATCATCCAAGACTTCCCTTAGTCCCTTTATCCTTATTTATACCTCTTGATTGTTATTGTTTTGCTTTTGCGCCCAAGGATGTGTGATTGTTATGCTAAGAGGCTTGTTTGGGGTTTCTTCGAGTTCCGCATTTGTCGTGTCACATCTAGGCCTTAGTGTCACAAGACCGTACTTTTAACTCTAACGATCCGTGCGGCCTAGCAAACTTACAATGTTCAAGTTGCTAGTTAGCCTAACTCCCAAAGCTTAGCAGAACTTAGAAAAGACTAAGCTTATGAAAACTGGACGAAGGAACTTAGAACATGGAGGAAAGAACTCTTTTATTAGAGAACTTGGAAGCTTTTACAATGCTTGGATGTTTGTTGATTTCTTGTTGCCTA
>JAPFFP010073849.1:0-23686 GCA_026153255.1 Solanum medicagineum | reverse complement strand
TGATATCACTCACAGATTTTGAGATATATAAAAATTATGATTTCGGGCACTTTTGGGTCACATTTTTAGGCACTTTTTTGTATCGTTTCAATATCTCCCCTTTGGGAACATTCGTCCCTGAATGTCAAAGAAACATATATAAGAGACGTAAACAAGATAATTTCAGCCAACATAAGAATACAATAATGTATTTAAGCATCACTTTTAAAAATTCTCAACATAAGTGTAAAAAAATCATCATAATCTTGTCAACATAAACATGAATGCATGCAAATGACATAGGGGTTGAAACATAAGACTTAAGATCACATAGGGGATTAGAATTAGTACCTTAGGTTTGAGTAGAATGGAAGAGATAAGGATATCACTTTTGCATGTCCGGCTCGTCTTCCCATGTAGCACTTTCGACTTGTTGGTTCCTCCAAAGGACCTTAACGGAAGCCACATCCTTGTCCCTGAATCTCTTCACTTATCTATCCAAGATCTCTACTGGAACCTCTTCATAAGTCAAGTTTTCTTCAACAACACCCACAACATCCAATGATACAATAGCATTCGAATCACCCACACATTTCCTCAACATGGATACATGAAAGACCGGATGAACCAAGTCCATTTCACTAGGCAACTCTAACTCATAGGCCACCTTACCAATCCTCCTCAAAACCCTATAAGGACCCACATAACGTGGACTCAATTTACCCTTCTGACCAAAACGAACCACACCCTTTATGGGTGAAACCTTAAAATTGACCCAATCACCAACTTTAAATTCGAGCTCCCTTCTCCTCATATCAGCATAGGTCCTTTGATGACTTTGGGCTATTTTAAACCTCTCCATAATCAACCTTACCTTCTCCATAGCCTCTATAACCAGATTCAGACCCAATAATGCCATTTCTCCAACTTCTAACCACCCAACTGGTGACCTACAATGCCTACAATAGAGGGCCTCAAAAGAAGTCATACCAATGCTAGAATGATAGCTGTTATTATAAGCAAACTCAATCAATGGAAGATGGTCATCCCAACTACCCTTAAACTCCAAAACACAAGCTCTAAGAATATCCTCAAGAGTTTGGATAGTTCGTTTGGCTTGGCCATCCGTTTGAGGGTGAAAGGTTGTACTAAGCTTTATCTTAGTACCAAGACCTCTTTGGAAGGACCTCCAAAAGTAAGAATTGAATTAAGTTCCAACTCATAAATGTACAATTTTGCATAGTCATCGACCCCATAAGTAGTCTTAATCGGTAGGAAATGAGCCGACTATGTCATCCAATCAACCACAACCCAAATAGAATCAAAACCCTTTCTAGTCTTACGCAACCCAACCAAAAAATCAATGTTAATTTCCTCCAACTTCCAAGTAGGAATCTCTATATCTTGGGTTAGGCCACCCAGCTTTTGGTGTTCGGCTTTGACTTGTTGGCAACTATGACAACCGGATACAAATTTTCCAATGTCTTTCTTGATACCTCCCCACCAAAATACGTCCCTCAAATCTCTATACATCTTTGTAGAACCGGGGTGAATAGAATAGGAAGAATTATGAGCCTCATCAAAAATCTTCTCTTTCAAGCCATAAACATAAGGCAGACACAACCTACCTTGGTACTTGAGGGCACCATCTCCCCCTTGGGAGAAAACCTCCATCTTGCCCTCTCTCACCAAGGCCTTCAATTCTAACAAGGAGGGGTTAAGATCTTGCTTTGCTTTTACCTCATCAACCAAGGAAGATTTTGAACCATCAACAACCACAATATCTCCATTATCAACCTCTTCCAACCTAACTCCCAATCTAGACAACCGATGAATCTCTCTAGCCACCTCTTTACCCCGATCATCAATATGACCTAGGTTGCCCGTAGACACCCTACTCAAACTATCGGCCACAACAATAGCCTTACCAGGATGATAATGCACACTCATATCATAATCCTTAAGGAGTTCTAACCACCTTCGTTGCCTAAAGATGAGATCTTTTTGAGTTAATTATGATCGATTAACACATCAACATGTATTCTATACAAGTTATAATGGAAAATTTTCAAAGAAAAAACCACGAAGGACAATTCAAGATCATGGGTAGGATATTTCTTTTCATGAACATTAAGTTGCCTAGAAGTATAGACTATCACCTTACCATTCTGCATCAAAACACAACCCAAACCAATCCGGGAGGCATCACAATACAAAACAAACCCTTCCAACCCTTCTGGTAGAGACAAGATAGGACCAGAGACAAACTTATCCTTCAAGGATTGGATACTCTTTTCATAATCATTGGTCCACACAAACTTAGCCTTCTTTTGAGTCAACTTAGTCATGGGGGAAGCAATAGAAGAGAACCTATTTATAAACCTCCAGTAGTAACCTGCTAAGCCCAAGAAGCTTCCAATATCTGACAAGGTCAAAGGTCTAGCCCAATTCCTAATCACCTCCATTTTCTCAGGATCCACCTTAACACTATCCCTCGACACACATGACCTAGAAAGGCAACCTCTTTCAACCAAAATTCAAACTTCTCATACTTAGCATACAACTTGTCTTCCTTCAATTTTGAAGCACCACCCTCAAATGACCTAGATGCTCCTCCTCACTATGAGAGTAGATCAAGATATCATCAATGAAAACCACAACAAACAAATTAAGGTAGGTTTAAAGACCCTATTTATAAGATCCACGAAGATTGTCAGTGCATTGATCAACCCAAAAGACATAACAACAAACTCATAATGCCCATACCTACTAAGGAAGGCAGTCTTGGGAATGTCACATTCCCGCACCTTCACTTGATTAGACCCAGA
Source organism: Solanum medicagineum (assembly GCA_026153255.1). Lineage (NCBI taxonomy): Eukaryota > Viridiplantae > Streptophyta > Magnoliopsida > Solanales > Solanaceae > Solanum > Solanum medicagineum. The sequence goes on along the minus strand of JAPFFP010073849.1, from coordinate 20,879 downwards.
TCGAAAATCAATCTTAGAGAAGTGACTAGCACCTTGAAGTTAGTCAAATAAATCATCTCATTGGTAGAGGATATTTATTCTTTATTGTGACCCTATTAAGTTATCAGTAGTCAATGCACATTCTAAGGGACCCATCCTTCTTCTCCACAAACAACACCTGTGCACCCCAAGGTGATTGACTAGGCCGAATAAAACCCTTCTCTAACAAGTACCACAATTGCTCTTTCGACTCTTTTAACTCCGCTGGGGCCATACAGTAAGGGGGAATAGAAATGGATTGAGTATCAGTAGGAGGTCTATACAAAAATCTATTTTCCTTTCGGGATGAACACGAGGAAGGTCATTTGGGAAGACATCAAGGAATTTATTTGCCACCGGAATCGACTCTATAGGAAGGACTTTGGACTCCACATCCCTAACCCTCACAAGATGATAGAGACACCCCTTAGAGATCAACTTTTAGCTTTAATGCAAGAGATAAACCTACCCTTGACCATAACATTATGACTTCCCCACTCAAGGAAGGGTTCATTTGGGAATTGGAATTTGACCCTTCGAGTTTTACAATCAATAGAGGAATAATATGCACGCAACCAATCCATCCAAAGTACGACATTAAAATCCACCATTTCCAACTCAACAAGATCACAAGGCAATATTTTATCTAAGATGCAAACAGGATAATTTCTATAGACCTTTCTAGCAACAATAGATGCACCAATGGGAGTAGAGATCTCATAAGACTCACATAACAATTCGGGCTCAATATAAAACTTTTTGCCAACAAAAGGAGTAAAAAAAGAAAGAGTGGCACCTGGGTCTATCAATGCATACACATCAAAATCAAAACTTTTAACATACTAGTGACGACATCGAGTACCTCATTAACCCCTTGTCTCCCTTGGAGAGCATAGAACCGATTGTTCCTTAAGGCACCACCTTGTTGGCCTCCTCTCCCTAAAAGAATCGCATTAGCACCCCGACTTTATGGAGGAACATATTTACCCATGTTTAGATTCCGAGGACAATCAACCTTCTTGTGACCCACTTCCCCACTACTATAGCAAGCATTAGCGTCCCTCAAACATGGGCCATCATGGCTTCTACCACATCTTGGGCACATAGTCCTAGCACCACACGACTACCTCCTTTGGCCTTGGGTAGTCATTAGCAAATCTCCTACTTGGAACATGACAAGATCCTTGGCCTTGGTGAAATCGGCCACCCTTGGGAACTTGGAACTTACCATCAAAATGGGCCCTCTTGGCCTCACCACTTCTCCTTCACAACTTCTCCCCCTCCAATTGTTAATCATAAGTCATTAGGCTGGACAAGTCCATGTCACTGATCAACATAGCAATCCGGCACTCCTCATTCACCAAATCGGATATACCTATCACAAACTTCTTCATCCTAGACTCGGGTCAGCAAGCAAGTGTGGATCATATTTATAGAGTTGGTTGAAATTGGGGGCATACTACCTCACACTCATAGACCCTTGCTTCAAATTCATGAACTCCATCATTTTTTCCTCCCTAAGCTCAAGAGGGAAGAACAGGTTGAGAAAAGCCGCCTTAAACTTCTCCCAAAGAACCATATTATTATTCCTCTTCTCCTCCTTCCATTGAGTATACCGTAATTGAGCAATCCCCTTGAGTTGGTAAGCCGCTAACTCTGCCTTCTCCTCCGACCTAACAACCATAATAGCCAACACTTTGTATATCTCATGGACAAATTCTTGAAGGTCCTCATCCACTTTAGACCCATAGAACTCCGGCGGGTTCATCCTCATGTTTTGATTTCGAGGACAATCAACCTTCTTGTGACCCTCTTCCCCACAACTATAACAAGCATTAGTGTCCCTCAAACATGGGCCATTATGGCTTCTACCACATCTTGGGCACATAGTCCTAGCACCACACGACTACCTCCTTAGGCCTTGGTAGTCATTAGCAAATCTCCCACTTGGAACATGACAAGATCCTTGGCCTTGGTGAAACCGGCCACCCTTGGGAACATGGAACTTACCATCAAAATGGGCCCTCTTGGCCTCACCACTTCTCTTTCACAACTTCTCCCCCTCCAATTGTTCATCATAAGTCATTAGGCTGGACAAGTCCATGTCACTGATCAACATAGCAATCCAGCACTCGTCATTCACCAAATCGGATACACCTATCACAAACTTCTTCATCCTAGACTCGGGTCAGCAAGCAAGTGTGGATCATATTTATAGAGTTGGTTGAACTTGGGAGCATACTACCTCACACTCATAGACCCTTGCTTCAAATTCATGAACTCCATCATTTTTTCCTCCCTAAGCTCAAGAGGGAAGAACAGGTTGAGAAAAGCCGCCTTAAACTTCTCCGAAAGAACCATATTATTATTCCTCTTCTCCTCCTTCCATTGAGTATACCATATTTGAGCCATCCCCTTGAGTTGGTAAGCCGCTAACTCTGCCTTCTCCTCCGACCTAACAACAATAATAGCCAACACTTAGTACATCTCATGGACAAATTCTTGAAGGTCCTTATCCACTTTAGACCTGTAGAACTCTGGTGGGTTTATCCTCATAAAGTTCCCTCACCAGAGATGCCAGAGTAGGAGCATTAGGGGCTTGGGCCCCTTGATTGACTTGGTTAGACATGGCTTGAGCTAGCAAAGTGAGAGCATCCCGAAGATATCCATGAGTAGCTTGTTCTTCGAGAATGCGGGCTTTTCTTCCTCTTCTGCTAGGCATTATCTAGCATAGCAAAGAACATTTGTTAAAGGGAAAACCTTACCTAACTTCTATAGCACAACATAGATCATGATGAAGGGAAACATTTTCTAAAACGTCTCATAGCCTCTTACTCATAGTTGTGATGCACGACACAACCATGAATAAGACTCTAATCAATGCGGTGTATTGGATGTCGAGGACCATTAACAACCTAGTATTTTGATACCAAGTTTACCACGACCTAAACCTAGGGCCTAGACGTGACAAGGCGGAAGGGGAAAACTAGAAGGGACCCTAACCAAGCCTCTTACATAATATTACACATCCTTGGTCGCTAAAGTAATTATACAAAACAATAGATAGGAAAAGGGGAAATACTGGGCTAAGGGACATCTTTGATACTATACAAACATACAAAACCAAATGTATAACATCAACATGTCATAAGGTTCCAACAACACCGCTAATACATAGATAGGAGCCGGGGTCAAGACAATCTGCGGGCTCACCCTCAAAGCCATAAGTATCCGACATAAGAAGAGTCAATACATAGCGAAATTCAAGAGAAGTATGTCCACGAGGTGAGGACTTACCAACTTGCTTTGAGAAGATCATACTAGCCACATCGAGGATGAGGATGATCCTGAGGAGCTCAGGTTCCTACATGGTGACATCATGTAGGCATAGAGTATGTGTTAGTATGTTTGAATCTACTAAGTATTTAGGATGCAATGCAACAAGAGATAAGCAACATAATTGAAATGTATAATGCACAAAGGAGCATATAGCAATATGGCTTCCATGAATGATACTTGAAGTAAACATGCTTATATAAAACATATTACATGTGTAGTAAGCGACCGACATTATGATGGATTGTCACACCCTAACATCAATGGTGATTGAGTTATCAACCCCTCAATTGGTTGATGATGGTCTCACCCTTCCAGCTATGGTAACTGAGGTATCAACCCCTTAATTGGTTGGTGGTGGTCTCACTCCGCCATCCATGGTAATTGAGATATTAACCCCTTAATTGCTTGATGGTGGTCACATCCCGTCATCCATCGTGATTGAGTTATCAACCCCTTAATTGGTTGATGGTGGTCACACCACGCCATCCATGGTGGTTGAGGCATAGCACCCCCTCAACAAGGTGAAACGACCCCAAAAAGTGCCCGAAATATGCCTTGGAATGCACAAAATTTAAAATTTCATATATCTACAAATCTGTGCATGATATCAAAAACAATCTTCATATTCTTGTTCTGGAGGTCAAACTTAGGGGGAAGAGGGTCTAACCACGATTTAGAGCAATCATATTAAAATTCAAAAATTGACAAAAATGCTATTTAGGAGGGTCAAATTTAAAGGGGCATATCTCTTAGAACACAAAGAACTGGATTGCCCATGACCTACCAAATTATAGCTCTTTGAATTAGCTTTCCAATGCACTTAGTTTCACTCTATTCTGAGTTTGATGAAGAATTTATGCCCATTTTTGTAGAACTCATTTGTATAAAAATGCAAATTCCAGTGAGTAATCTGCTTCGCTTCCATGAAGCGGACCAGTATTATTTTGGCCCTGATTTTTTCATTTTGGTCCAAGACTTTCATGACTTGGGCCTAAGGGTTCCCATACTTTAATGTACCTATACTCAGCCTTATTTCACCCTCATATCATCCTAAACACTCCCCAATACTCACTCAAAACACTTATCCATGTTTTCACTCCCAAATTAAAGTCTCAAACCCTCATACCAAGCTAAGGTTCTCCTTTAAGCTCCAAGTCTTCCATCTCCAATTTTAACCAAGTTCATCTCCAAGTAAGGTATGTTGATATCTTTCATGGGTTCCTTTCTTCCATAATACCCAAGCCACCTTTTACTCAAATTGCATAATTTAAAGTTGATTTATAAATGGGTCTTGCACATTATTTAAATTCATTGCACATTATGTTAAAGCAATGTAAAATTGCATGATTTAAAGTTGATTTATAAATGGGTCTTGCATATTATGAAATTCACTGCACATTATGTTAAAGCAATGTAAAGTTGTGACTATTTTGCTATGTTTTAGGCTATAAATCTTTGATCTATTGTAAAATTTGAGGGTTTTTGATGTATGTTGCTTGAGGGTGTTGCAAGGTATTAATACATGGTTTTACAATGGATTTTCTTGCATGATTTTATCTCTATATTTCATGGTTTTAGACTAGCATTATACACCCGCCAAGTATTTGATAAAATGTCCAACTATGGTTTCTTGAGAAATTAAAGGTCCAATGCATATCTTATGAGTTGAATGGTGGTATGATGATTATATAATGACTTCATGATGATGATAGGGATGTCGATTGAGTTGTTTCATGAGAATTACCTATGGGGTTGCATGAAGATTGTTGGGTTCTTATGTTTGTTGTGTTCTTGGGAAAATGACGAGTTCTTTCTTGATGATCGCAGTTTTAATTATTCCTACCAAAAAGACCATGCCATAGGGTAGAGTGACTAATGATTCCTACCGAAAAGATCATATCGTAATGTATGGATACCCTACCAAAAAGGCCATGCCGGAAGGTAGAATAGCTAATTGTGCCTACCAAAAAGATTATATCGTAAGGTGCGGACATCCCACCATAAATGTCATGCCGTAAGGTAGAAAGACTAAGGGTTCCCAACGAAAAGATCATATCATAAGATGTGGACATTCTATTGAAAAAGCCATGTCGTAAGACATAATGATTCACTTTCCTACCCAAAAGATGATATCGTAAAGTAGGGGACATCTTATAATATCTACCAAAAAGACTATGTTGTACAATAAGGGTATTGATAACACTCTCCAAAAAGGTTATGTTATAAGGTGAGTGGGGGTCATTTGGCCAATTTTATGAAGCTTGGTACAAAAGGGTTTGAGAATGTATCCTATATTGAGTTCACATTTCTTGTTCATGATTTACAAGCATGTTTTTACCTTAACCATTGAACATACATGTCATAGTGACGTTATACCTATCCTTTGCTTATGATTATGCATTTATATTATGTTGCCTATTCTTTGCTATCATTGCATCCTACATACTTAGTAAAGTCAAACGTACTAGCTCATACTTTATGTCTACATGATGTTATCATGTAGGAATTGGAGCTCCTATTGATTCTTCTTGTGACTAGACGGATTGTTCAAACTAGCCTTCGGTGAGTCCTCTAATCCGGGGATGTCGATCTATGTTTCTGTTATTATATATTGAGGCACTCTTCTTTAATGATTATGTTTACTATGAGGGTGAGCCCGGTTATATGTCTTGGCCCCCCTCTTATCGATGTAGTAGAGGTGTTGTTAGACATGTGGTGTAATCATGCTATGAGCTTTTACTCTCTTGCTTATTGTTTTTATTGGTATCAAAGATGTACCTTAGCCCCTTTTTCCACTTTTTATATATCTTTTCTTATTGTTATTTAAATTGCTTCCACGACCAAGGATGTACAATGATATGCAAAGAGGCTTGTCTGGGATTCCTTCGGGTGCTCCATTCGTCGGTCACGACTAGGTCCTATATCTGGGTCGTGACAAAGATGGTATCAGAGGATTAGGTTGATAGATACTCAGAGTCCAACATACCACGTTGATTAGAGTCTTATTCATGGTTGTGTTGTTCACTACAACTATGAGTAGGAGGCTATGAGACGTTTTAGGAAATGTTTCCTTTCTTCATGGTTTATGTCGTGCTTTAAAGGTGAGATAGGGACTTTCCCCCTAAAGAATGTTCTTTGCTCTTCAAGTTGATCATGCCACTTCGAAGAGGAAGGCAATGGAGGGTAAGTTGAAGGTTTTGATGTTGTTGGATCCGAGTTTCATAATTTCTCTCATTATTTCTTTTGGTTGCTAGTGGGCTTTTTTGGTGTCCCAAGTTGTGACATGAAAGTTTTGTGTTTACCTCTTGGTTGGGTATATATTTGCTAGAAAGTCCATAGGTATTGTTCCATGTTCAAATTGCATTAGGCCTTGCCTTGTGGCTTGTTGGATTTGATATGGTGGATTTTGATGTGGTAATTAGAGCGGGATAGTTGCATGCATGTGTGTCTCCTTTGGTTGTAGGACCAATAGTGTTAGAATCTGACTCCATAATGAACATGTGCTTGAGTGGAAGAGTCTTGATGTGGTGGTCAAGTGATAGAAAGAGGGGTAGGTCCATTTCATTTCTTAAGGTACAATTGATCTCTAAGGGGTTGCATTTATCATCTTGTGAGAATTGGAGGTGTTGAACCTATGTTGTTTTATTATAGAATTGTTGTTTGTGGTGGATGAGGCCTTGAATGTCCCTTTCCGATATTTTGGGTTTTAGGTCGTCTGATGTCGGGTGATGGTAGTAAGGTGAACCTCAGTAAGAAGAAGGTGATTAAAGATTAGCCTAGACCTTGACTTCCTTGGGTTAGGAACTTCTTGGGTTTAGCGGGCTATTATCAGAGCTTGTGAGTAGCTTCTCGTCAATTGCTCCTCCGATGACTTGGTTGACCTTAAGTAATGCTAATGTTGTGACTGACATTTTTGGTAAGGTGAGTTAATAGGTCCGGGAGTTGCTATCTCTTGTGTAATTCCTTTTTGCTAATAGAATTCGTGTGTGTTTCCTGGATGGTCGCCTAAGTTTATAGTGGCTAGAAGAGATCTTTGAGTGTTTCCCCATGTTATTATTGCATAGGAGTCTTCTTTTGAGACCTTAGATGAACTTAACCTGATCGGTTGGAGATCTTGAGGTGGTTTGGCTATTTACATAGCATTCTTTGATGAGTGCAGGACCTGTAAGGTTGTAATATGATGTGTAAGGATTCGATTTATTTAGTCAACTACAATGAGTTAGTCACATCTCTAAGGTTGATTTGAGGTTTGGGTTTGTCCCCAAGTAAGGATAGGGGTAGGTGATATCCCTAAGTGTCTTTTATGAGTAGGACTAAGCCTTTCAAATATTGATGGAGTTGTTTGGTTGGCTTATGTACCGGTGGTGTTCGTGGGTTTCTTGAATAGGGTCTTAAAACCCTACCATGATATATTTGGGGTGGTCTCTAGTGATGAGGTATTGATTTGTTTAGAGCTTCTTAATCATATGAGGGTAGTGTTGCAAGTCTTGAAGGATGAGAGATTGTTGCTAAATATGATAGGTGTGCATTGTGGATAGCAAGAAGGTGGTTAGATATCTTTAAGTATTATGAAATGAGTGTGCATTATTTTTCCTTGGTAAGGCTAATGTTGCGGTTGGTGCTCTAGGTAGCCTAGCATGTGTTGTTGATGGTGGAAAGGAGGAAACTAGTGGTCCATCGGTTGGTTAGATTCGAAGTTAGGTTGAGGGAAGTTGAGCATGGTGGTGTAGCATTCTTGTTGGTTCCAAATCTTCTTTGATTAAGAGGTCTAGATTAAGCATGGCCTTGCTTCCGCCTTATTATAATTGGAAGTTTTGGGTAGAAAGATGGTGGAGAGGAGGTAGTCTCCCAAGTGGGAGATGGTAGTTCATGGCGACAAGTAGGATAGGTATGGTTAAGGTTGAAAAATGAGTTATGGTTGTGAGTCCTTATAGGATGAAGAGAGAAGTTCGTAAGGTTGCATAAGTTTGGGGATTGCATATGGATAGGGGTTTGGTTAGTCCGGTTCTTCATACTTCTAGGTTGATGGGATGTGTTGGTGACTCTAGTGCTATAGAACTCCTTGAGATTATGGGTAATGTCTTGCTGGAGGTATTGGATGGATGAGTGGAGAAGTTGATTGGTGAGGATGTAGTGTTCATCAAGGCCCTTTGGAAGAGTCGTCCATGAATATGTGTTTCTCGGGGAGCCTGTGCGGGCATGGAGAAGCAATATCCGTATTTCTTTCATTCTATTCAAGCTTATGGTTACTTGTCAAATCCTTTCTATGATTCCAAGTCTTTTGTTCCAGCCCTATGTCATTCACATGCATCCATGATTAAGTTGGCAAGTTTATAATGATTTTACACTTATGTTGAGATTTTGAAAATGTTTTTTTTAAAGTGTATTTTTGCATTCTTGTTGGTACTGATCTCCTCATGACCACTTTTCTCTTGTATGTTTCTTTTACATTTGAGGACGAATGCTCCCTAGGGGGAGATATTGAAACGACCCCAAAAAGTGCCCGAAAATGTGCCTCGGAATACCAAGAATTTTAAATTCCATATATCTCAAAATCCATGCGTGGTATCGAAACTTCCCCTTCATATTCTTGTTTAGGGGGTCAAAATTAGGGGGAGAGGGGTCAAACCCCGATTTTAGAGCAAGCGTATCAAAATCCCAAAATCGCAAAAGCACGATTTACGAGGGTCAACTTTAAAGGGGCATATTTCTTAGCACACAAAGAACTGGGTGGCTTCTCATCTACCAAATTAAAGCTCTTTGAATTAGCTTTCCAACGCACTTGGTTTCACCTCATTTCGAGTTTGGATGAAGAATTTATGCCCGTTTTCATAGAACTCGTTTGTACAGGAATGCAAATTCTAGTGAGTAATCCACATCGCTTTCGCGACGCGAACTAGTATTATTTTTGCCATATTTTTTTATTTCGATCCAAGACTTTCAATTCTTGGGCCTAAAGGTTCTCATGCTTGAAAATACTTATACTTAGCCTTATTCACCATCATATCTTCCTAAACACTCCCTAATACTCACTCAAAACACTTAGCCATATTTTCACTCCCAAATTGAAGTCTCAAACCCTCATCCCAAGCTAAGGTTCTCCTTCAAGGTTCTTCTTCAAGCTCTAAATCTCCATCTCCAATCTTCACCAAGTTCATCTCCAAGCTAAGGTGTGTGGGTTTCTTTCATGGGTTCCTTTCACCCATGATACCCAAGCCTACTTTTACTCAAAGTTCATGATTTAAAGTTGATTTACAAATGGATCTTGCATATTATGAAATTCATTGCACACTATGTTAAAGCTCTATAAAGTTGTGACTATTTTGCTATGCTTTGGGCTATAAATCTTTGATCTATTGTAAGATTTGAGGAGGGGTTATGATGTATGTTGCTTGAGAGAGTCACAACGTGTTAATTGATGGTTTTTCAATGGATTTTATTTCATGATTTCATCTCTATTTTTCATAGTTTTATACTACTATTACAAACCCGTCAAGTGTTTGATGAAATGTCCGGCTAGGGTTTCTTGAGAAATTTAAGGTCTAATGCATGTCTTATGAGTTGAATGGTGTTATTATGATTATATGATGACTTCATAATGATAATAGGGATGTCTATATGAGTTGTTTCATAGGAAAGTACGTATGGGGTTGCATATAGATTGTTGGGTTCTTATGTTTGTTGTGTTCTTGGGAAAATGAGGAGCTCTTTCTTGATGATTGATATGTAATGGTTAGATGAGCTAGTTTTAATGATTCCTACTGAAAAGGCGATGCCATAAGGTAGAGTGACTACTGATTCCTACCGAAAAGGCCATGCCGTAAGTTAGAGTGACTAATGATTCCTACCAAAAAAATCATATTGTTAGGTATGGACACCCTACCGAAACGTCCATGCCGTAAGGTAGAATAGCTAATTCTGCCTACTGAAAAGATTATATCATAAGGTAGGGATATCCCACCAAAAAGTTCATGTCGTAAGGTAGAAAGACTAAGGGTTCCCACTAAAAGGATCATATCATAAGGTGTGGACATTCTATTGAAAAGACCATGTCGTAAGATAGAATGAATGACGTTTCCTACCCAAAAGATGATATCATAAGTAGGGGACGTCTTATACTACCTACAAAAAGACTATATCGTACGGTAGGGGTATTGACAACACTCTCCAAAAAGGTTATACCATAAGGTCAATGGGCGTCATTTGGCCCATTTCATGAAGGTTGGTACAAAGGAGTTTGAGAATGTTTCCATACTGAGTTCACATTCCTTTTTTCATGATTTACAAGCTTGTTTTTACCTTAAGCATTGAACATGCATTCCATATTGACGTTATACCTATCCTTAGCTTATTATTATACATTTCAATTATGTTGTCTATCATTTGCTAGCATTGCATCCTACATACTTAGTACATTCAAGCGTACTAACGCATGCTCTATGCCTACATGATGTTACAATGTAAGAATCGGAGGTCCTATTGATTCTTCTTTTGGCTAAACAGATTGTTCAAGTTAGCCTTCGGTGAGTCCTCCAATCCGGGGATGTTGGTCTATCTTTATCGTATTATGTATTGAGGCACACTTCTTTATTGCTTATGTTCACTGTGACAGTGAGCCCCGTTGTATGTCTTGGCCCCCCACTGTTATCTATGTAGTAGAGATGTTGTTGGACATGTGGTGTAATCATGCGATGAGCTTTGACTCTCTTGCTTATTGTTGTTATGGTATCAAAGATGTCCCTTGGCCCCTTTTTTCCCCTTTTATATATCTTCTCTTATTGTCATTTTAATTGATTTTATGACCAAGGATGTGTAATGATATGCAAAGAGGCTTGTCTTGGGTTCCTTCGGGTTCCCCAATCGCCGCTAATGGCTAGGCCCTAGGTTCGGGTCGTGGCACAAGGTGTGGTGAGCTTGCAATACTATACATACTTTCCATGTAAACAACACTTATACACCTACTTTTCATCATCTAATGTCATTCAAGTCATAGGTCATGGAATGAATCATCAATAGCTCAAGAACCCTAAACCGGACATTTTATCAAACACTTAGTGGGTGTGTAATACTAGTGTAAAACCATGCATTTCAAGAGTGAAATCATGCCAGAAAACTTGAAGTAAATCAACACTTGGTAATACCACCTTGCAAAATATATTGAAACCCCTCCTCAAAACTCAGCATAGATCTTAGATTCATAACTCAAAACATGCATAAACGGTCAAACTTTTATAAAACCCCAATATAGTTCATAGTCAAATTCATAATAGGAGACCCATAAGTAAAATCAACTTAGAAACATGTAATTTATGTAAAAATGAGCTTGGGAACCACGGGTGAAATGACCCAATGGTTGAAACCCATATACCTTAACTTTGGAGAATTCCTTGATGAAGATTGAGATGAGAACTTGAAGCTTAAATGAAATCCTTAAGATCCGAATGGAGATATGGCACTAGAATTTTAGGTGAAATATTTGTCTAAGTGTTTGTGGGAGTATTGGGGAACATCTTGTATGATATGGTGTTGAAATATGGATAAGTATATGTATTTTCACGTGTAGGAAGACTTAGGACCAAGACCCAAAAGCCTTGGACCGAGTAACAAAAAATTCGGCAAACATAACACAGGTGCGCCCTGGCCGCGTTGCGCCAGGGGCATGAACTCTTACTAGAATTTGCATTTTGGAAAACTGAAATTGTGATTCGGTCGCTCTAAAATCGGATTTAGACCCATTTCCCACTCAATTTTGCCCCCATCAAGAATATGAATTCAAATTTTTTATATAACGCATGAATTTTGAGATATATAGAAATTATGATTTTGGGCACTTCCAAGGCACATTTTTGGGCACTTTTTGGGGTCGTTTCATACACCTTATCTATTAATGCTTAGGGATCTCCATCTATCTTGGATCCATGGAAGTCCTGTTGGTTCAGTCTAGTGAGGGGTATGAGGGGCTTGGGCACCTTGGTTGATTTGATTGGTCATTGCGTGGGCTAACATTGTTATAGCATCTCGAAACTTATCTTGGCCTACCCCTCCACCTTGAGGAGCTTGAAGAGTGGGAGGGGTCGGTTGCTCCTTGGTGTATGAGCTCTATTTAGTCTGCCTTGGAATCAGCAAGATATAGAACAACAAAGAGTATTCGTTAGGGTAAAAGCCTTACACTCATATCTAAAGCACGATATACACCATGAAGAAGTGAAACATTTCCTAGAATGCCTCATAGCCTCCCATTCATAGTTATGGTGTGCTTCACAACAAAGATGAAGACTCTAATTGACGTGATGTGTTGGATTTCGAGGACCATTAACAACCTAGTGCCTAGTCCCTAGTCGTGACACAACAATGGAAACACGAAGGGACCCAAACAAGCCTCTTACCATATCAATCACACATTTGTGGTCGCAGAAGCAAGGTAAACAACAAAAAAGGCATAAAACAAAGGAAGTGGGACTAAGGGAAGTCTTTGATAATCATAAAAGTATGAAATGTCAAGCTTATAGCATAAATATATCATAATATTCCAACAACACCTCTAATATAGAATAGAGCGGGGGCCAAGACACTCTCTTGGCTCACACTCATAATAATAGGTGTTCAACAAAGAAGTCTCAATATAGAAAGAGTTGTAAAGATAGTGTCCCCGAACTTGAGGACTCAACAATGCTTGCTTCAATAGATCGTACTAGCAATGTGAAGGAGATCAAGTAATGCTCCTATTTTCCTACATGGTAATATCATGTAGGCATAGAGTATGCGTTAGTACGTTTAAATGTACTAAGTATATAGGATGCAATGTAACAAGACATAAGCCGATATAGTAAAAATGCATAGTAATAAGTAATAGATAAGTGAGATCTCAATATGCCATATATGATTAATGCTTGAAGTAAAACATGCTTGTAAATCATTCAACTTGCATAGAACATAATACATGTGTGGGAAGAGACCCTAACCTACAAAAGTAAGACCAAGTGAGCTACAACTTGGAATACTGATGATTACCCCTCATTGGTAAAGAGGTAGTCTACTTTCCAAGGTAAACCATACTTCACCTTATGGGAGCCCGTCCCATTTCAGAGAAGTAAACCCCCTTATAGAAACCCGTCCCATTTCAAGATGTATTTCATGATAAAGTGCACTAAATGGATCAACTAGTATATCAAGGGTATAGGATAATCCTATGTTGGCACATAGTTTGAGTAAAGAAGTATGGACCCTTAAAGATAGTCCACACCAACATCCAATCCATTAGTGCTAAGACTAATCCTACGGAATACTTGAAATTATCATATTTAATCATAACATGAATAGCTTGTAAGAACATGACTTGAGTAGCTCATAGACATGCTTTACCTCTAATGGTGAGCCTAACTTGAAACATGAGATTAGATCATAATCATACATGAACCTTTGCTTTAACATGAATGGCTCACAAGAGGTAAACATTTTGAAATAGAGCTTAACTTGATACTTGTAACATCACAGATACTTTTCATAAACTCAATACACACTTAAAAACCCTTAATCATCATGTAGTGACTTGACTTGTAAATCATGAAATAGATTATCAATAACTTGAGAATTCTTGACTTGATATTTTATCAAACACTTGATGGGTTCATGATATTAGTTCAAAATCATGCAATTCAAGAGTGAAATAATATGTGAAAACTCAATGCAAATCAACCCACCAAGAATATTGTAAACTTCTCATGTAGGGTACCTTGAAATCCATCATCAAATCTCACAATAGATCATATCATAGCTCAAAACATGCATAGTCTCAATAGATATAATCAAATCATACTATAAGCTTGAAATAGATAGTCATGCGTAATAAATCAACATTTTGTAAAACCCCAACATAATTTATACTCATAATTCATAATAAGAGATACCCATAGGTAATACAACTTGAAAACATGCAATTTTCATAAAAAGAAAGATTGGGCTCTATGGGTGAAAGGACCCAATGGATGAAACCCACATACCTCAAACTTGAGTTTTCTTTAGATGAGCTTGAAGAGAACTTGGAGCTTGAAGAGAATCCTCGAGTTCCAAAGTTAGGCTTGAAATCCTTAAAATTTGACTGAGATATTTTGTTAACTCTTGGAGAGGTTTTTGAGAGGGTCTTGAGTGATATAGAGTTGAAAAATGGCTAAGTATAGGTGTTTTCACGCATAAATGGGCATGGGCTGACCCCAATGCCCTTGGCCAAGATAGAAAAACCAAGGACAATAATACACCGGTCTGTGCCCTTAGCACAACGCAGACAAGATGCGAACTTCATTCAAACACCAATCCGCGTCCCTGGTGCATCGCAGCCAAGGCGTAGATGGCCATTGGAAATCAAAAATTAGCGAAAATTATTTATTGCTATGGGTCCTCTAGAATTCGGGTTATACCCATCTCCCATTCAATTTCCCCCCCAATCGTGAATATGAAGTCGAATTTTTGATATCATGCACGGATTTTGAGATATATGAAAAGTACGATTATGGGCATTTTCGAAACACATTTTTGGTATGTTTAACTTAGTACATTCCAAACTAAGGCATACTCTATGACTACGTGATATTACCGTGTAGGGACCTGAGCTCCCATTGATCATCCTCCTCCACGTGGCTAGTTGCCTCATACAAATAAAGGGGTGAGTCCTCAACTCCGAGGATATTTTTCTTTTCCCTTGTTCTACTATGTTAAGACTATTATTACTTTTGGTTACTTACTACTTAAGGGTGAGTTAGGGAATTGTCTTAGCCCCCGCTCCATCCCATGTAGAGATGTTGTCGAATGATATGGTATTCAATGTACATGAGCTTGACTCTTCTTAAACTATTACTTTTATGAATGATTTTTCCCTTTGTCCCACCTCCCTTCTTATGAATGTCTCTTTAAATGTCTTTTTTTGCTTCTGCGACCGAGGATGTGTGAATGATATGTTAAGAGGCTTGTTTGGGGTTCCTTCGGGTTCCCCATTTGTCATGTCATGTCTAGGCCCTAGGCTTGGGTTGTGACAAGCTAGGTATTAGAGCACAAGGTTGTTAATGGTCCTCAGAATTCCAACACACTGCGTCAATTAGAATCTTATTCATTGTTCTAAAGCGCGCCACAACTATGATGTTTCACTTATTTGTGGTCTATATCGTTCTTTAGATGTCAATATAAGGTTTATCCACTAATAAACACTCTTTTCTCATCTAGATTATACCGCTACAAAGAGGAAGACCTTGGTAGTCCTACACACCCGAGGAGGGTCCGGCTCACCAAGCCCCTCAAGGAGAAGGGGTCAGTCAAGTCAAGTTCTGGAATGCCATTGTCACGACCCAAGCCTAGGGCCTAGATGTGACACAGCGAATGGGAACCCGAAGGGACCCAAACAAGCCTCTTAGCATATCAATCACATATCCTTGGTTGGAGAAGTAAAGTAAACAACAACAAGAGATAATATAAAGGCGGAAATGGGACTAAGGGAAGTTTTTGATATCATAAAAGCGTAAAGCGTCAAGCTTATACCATAAATACAACATAATATTCCAACAACACCTCTAAACTTAGAATGGAGCGGGGGCCAAGACACTTTCTGGGCTCACCCGCATAATGTCAAATGTTCAACGTAAAGAAGTCTTAGAGATAGAAAGAGAAAGTAGATAGTGTCCCAAACTTGAGTACTCACCATGCTTATCTTTGAATAATCTCACTAGCTATGTGGAGGATGATCGGGAGGAGCTCTGGTCCCTACGTGGTGATATCATGTAGGCATAAAGTATGCGTTAGTACATTGGAATATACTAAGTATGTAGGATGCAATGCAACAAGACATAAGCCAATATAGTTAAAATGCATAGAAATAGGCAATAGATAAGTATAATCTGAATATGGCAAGCATGATCAATTCTTGAAGTAAAACATGTTTATAAATCATTCAACTTGCATAGAACATGATACATATATGGGAAGAGAACTTAACCGACAAAGAATAAGAGTAACCAAGCTACAACTTGGAATCCCGATGATTACCCCTCATCATCAGTAAAGAGGTGGTCTACTTGCCAAGGTAACCATACTTCACCTTAGGGGAGCTTGTCCCATTTCGGAAAAGTAACCCCCTTATGGGAACGTGCACCATTTTGGGTGGATTTCATGATGAAGTTCACTAAAAGGATCCACTAGTATAGCAAGGTTATAACATAATCCTATATTGGCACATAGTTTGAGGAAAGGAGTATGGACACTTGAAGATAGTCAACGCTGACATAGTTTGGGCTCCATGGGTGAAAGGACCCAACGGATGAAACCCACATACCTTAAACTTACGTTTTCTTAAAGTACACTTGGAGGAGACTTGAAGCTTGAATGAAGTTCTTGAGATCCGAAATTAAGCTTGAGACACTTGAATTCTATGGGAATCATGATAAAATGGTTTAGTGGTTTTAGAGAGGGTTTTTGAGTGATATAGAGTTGAAAAATGGCTAAGTATAGTTGCTTTCATGCATAAGTGGGCATGGGGCTAAGACCTAAATGCCCTTGGGCCAAAATGAAAAACTAAGAAAAATTTTGAATTAGTCCATGTCTGGTCTGCGATGCAGACCCATCAAGAAGGACAAAGTTGCACTGATCTATGCCCAGTCCACATCGTGGTCTAGTCACGGATGCACACTGGATAACAAAATTTTGCAAAAATTATTTTTTTGTTATGGGTCCTCTTAAATCAGGTTTATACCCATTTTCCACTCATTTTTGCCCCCTAATCGAGAATATGAAGTCATATTTTTTATATCACGCACGAATTTTGAGATATATAGAAATTACGATTATGGGCATTTTCGAAGCACATTTTTGGGGTGTTTCAGCCATCACTACGTTGGCACATGTAATGACCCACAAATTGAACAAAGGGTCCAAGCTCCTCATGCGCCGGCTTTGGCCTCAAGGGTGAGGGATTTCAGAAGAATGAACCCTCCAGAGTTTCATGGGTCCAAGGCGGAGGAAGATCCCCAATAGTTCATAGATAAGGTGTATAAGGTGCTATCCATTATGGGGGTAAATTCGGAGGAGAAGGTGAACTAGCGGCCTACCAACTAAAAGTCGTGGCTCAAATTTGATTTGTGCAATGGAAGATGGAGAGGCGAAATCATTATGCTATTCCTTGGGAGGAGTTCAACGCTGCCTTCCTCAATCAGTTCTTCAATATTGAGTTGAGAGAGGCTAAAGTGATGGAGTTCATTAATCTTAAGCAAGTTTCCATGAGTGTGAGGGAGTGTGCCCTCAAATTCAAAAAACAATCCAAGTATATTCCACAATTGATTGCCGAACCTAGATCAGGGATGAACAAGTTTGTGTCGGGGGTGTCCGACTACGTAAATAAAGAGTGTCGTACCGGAATGCTTGTAAGTGATATGGATTTGTCTCGGCTCATGATCTATTTTGAACAACTCGAGGGACAGAAGCTTAGCAAGAAGAGAAGTGGGGAGTCCAAGTGGGCTCGGTTTGAGGGTGGCTAATTTTAACAAGGTCTCGAGATTCAAGGCCAAGGATCCTCTAGTGCACCAAAAAAGAGGGTTGCTAAGGATGGGGGTGCCTAACCCAAGGCTCCAAGAAAGTGGTGACAGGGTGGCTAATCCTATATGCCAAAAATATGTGAGGAAACATGGTGGCACATGTTAAAGGAACACGAGTGCATGCTTTGGGTATAGCAAGATGGGCCACAAAATTCCAGATTGTCCACATGCTCAAAACAAGGGTAAAGAAAGCCGACCACAAGGGCAACGTGGTCATGGTTATCAAAGTGCTCAAGAAGGAAACAACAGGGTGCTCCATGACATAATCGATTCTATGCTCTTCAAGGGAGGTAAGGAAGGGATGTGGTGCCCGATGTTGTTACTGGTATGTTAAATATTTTTTATTTTGATGTGCATGCTTTGATAGGTCCGCGTGCCACTATTTCTTTCGTTATTCCTTTTTTTTGCTAATAAGATTCATGTGTGTCTTGAATTGTAATGTTGACTTTTTTAGGTGTCTACCCCCATTGGTGAGTCTATTGTTACTAGAAAAGTCTGTAGGGGTTGTCCCATATCCTTAGTGCATAAAATCTTGTCTTGTGATTTTGTTGAACTTGGCATAGTGGGATTTGAGATTATTCTTGGGGTTGATTGGTTAGATGCCTATCATGCTTCCATTGATTGTAAAACCTATAAAGTTGGATTCCAATTCCCTAATGAACCTATACTTGAGTGGGAATGTTGCGACGTGGTAGTAAAGGGTAGATTCATTTCTTGTCTAAAGGCCCGAATTTATTACTAAGGATTGCATTTACCATCTTTCAAGGGTTAGAAATGTTGAGTCTAGACTCGTTCCTATTAAGTCGGTTCTGGTGGTTAATGAGTTTCTTAATGTCCTTCCCTATAGGGGCTAGTCATTTTTCTAAGATTGATCTTCGATCGAGAAACCACCAAGTGAGAGTGAGGGAGTGTGATATTAGCAAGACAACTTTTCGGACTAGGTATGGGCATTTTGGAATTTATGGTAACATCTTTTGGATTGGCTAATGCACCGACAATATTTATGGGCCTCATGAATAGGGTCTTTAAACCCTACCTTGACATGTTTGTGGTAGTCTTTATTGATGATATATAGATATATTCTTGTAGTGAAGAAGGTCATGTGAATCATTTGAGGGTGGTGTTGCAAATTTTGAAGGATAAAAGGCCGTTGTTAAATATGAAAAGTGTGAATTTTGGGTAACAATGAGGTGGCTAGAGAAGTGCACCAGTTAGCTAGGTTGGGGTTTAGGTTAAGTATAGTTGAATGGTGGTGTAATGGTTATTAAGGGTTCCAAATATTCATTGATTGAGGAAGTCAAGTCAAAACAAGACCTTGACCCCGTCTTGCTAGAATTGAAGGATTTGGTAAAGGTTGGTAAAGTGGAGATTTTCTCCCAAGGGAGAGATGGGGTCCTTAGGTACCAAGGTAGGCTATGTGTGCTTGAAGTTGATTATTGGTTTTACTTAAAAGTCTCACCCATGAAGGCAGTGATCTATTTTTGCAATATAGGTCGATTGAGCCCAAGGTTTGTGGGTACTTATAGAATTATGAGGAGGGTTGGTAAGCTGCATATGAATTGGGGTTGCCTATGAATATGAATATGGTTCAACCGGTCTTCCATGTGTCGATGTTGAGGAAGTGTATGTCAAGCCCCAAGTCCCGTTAGGGAGGACCGGCACCCGTTGCTGATGAGGCTCGGGAGCACCAACCTGTAACTATGCTCTTTCTATACATATTATAAGGGATTTCCACCTTAACATGCCTTAAAGCAGATAAATAGTGATAACAAGCCAAAAGAAAATGCATATGACTAGGCCGTTGGGGCCACGCTGTACAAAGTACGAGACATGGCTATACTTGAATTTACATAGTCTACAAAGCCCCTAAATAATAGGAAGTATCAAATAAGGGTCGAGAGAGGCCCTGCCTCAACTAACTATAAAATATAAACATAAGCTCTAGACATATACAAATCCCCAAAGCAAACTGGAGCTTGGTGACAGCAGCTGAATATCCTATACTCCTACTGGGGAGATCTACTAGCACCTGTACCTATAGCATAATATGTAGGTCCCTCGCAAGGGACTCAATATAAGATAATGTACTGAATATGTAAGGCAGCAAATACTGTATATGAAATAACAACTCAAATCATGCACTGATGTGGAATAAGTGACCACCTTTGGATATACTTTGGAATCATATACTTTATGTTCTTTATATTGCTTTACCTTTACTGTATAATTTGTGCACATCATGTACTGTAAGTAACCAACTGATCAGTGGTATAAATGTATAAGGATCGCCCCTGGCTAGGTTCTTCCTTAACCCCTCGGGGTACCACCCGTGATAGGATCGCCCCTGGCTAGGTGATTCTTCCACCCCTCGGGGTACCACCCATCAATAAACACATATGCTTTATCTTTCAATCACCTTTGAGATGATTCTTTTGGTGGTCATATTATTGGAACTTTATGGATGTATATACGATATAAGACATGTATAAAAAAATCATATAAGACATTATGGCAATGAAGAGAGTATGCTATACAACCCGTGAAATGCATACGAAATGAAACATCTTGTGAACTTTACTTAGTAACAAGAATTCATGTAGCTGGGTGTCCAAGTGTTTATGTGGATTTGGAGGTAACAACATATATGGAACATATGAACATGTGAAATAATGGAGGCATGGCTGATTGTCATGTTGGAGTAGATAAATGCCTTTACTTACCGAAGGGTCTATGTTTCATGCCAAGTGATGCGAAATCGAGTAGCCTTACATACCTCGTTGTATGACCTTGTTACTACCTTTGAGTGGCTTCCTTTCTCCCAAATATTTATCTACACCATATTAGGGAATAAAACTAGTATTAGCAGCAACAAAACACTTCTAGGTAGTCCAATATCATAAAAACGATCACCCGAACAGCAAGCTTTCAATTAGTGACGCAAAGACATTTCTT